>JXSR01S001525.1:35261-46212 GCA_000969725.1 Ophiothrix spiculata
AATGGTGCGCCCCTAAAAGGTCAAATGTAACACTATGATTGGGATAAAGACATTCAGAGATATATATGCATTTATAGTTTACATAACTTAACAGTTCTAAGGGAGCTATTGGAGTTGGGATGTTCTTATTCTGGCGTATTCATTTATACCGAGTAAATCCACATATCGTAATAAATATGGTGTGGATTTCCACCAAAAGCCAAGGTATTAATGAGTTCATGGCACGGGCTGTTATTTTGATTATTTTTTTCTAACATTCGGCGGTATCAACAAATAAATGTAGCAAGTGGGCGTTTTAACATCTGAAGGCATTTGTCCCACTCATTGGTTCCCAAGGCCCTCCCTAAAAAACCTCAATGAATTTTACGTAGCAATACGAGCCATTGATAAAGGGTAAACAAATCGAGGGTTGAGAGCCTGGAGGCCGTATCTGTACGGGTAACAAGAGCAACAAGGCTGTATTTGCATCTTTGTTGCACATGCAAATACGGCATTGTGGCTCTGTGTTGCCATTGCAAATACGGCATTGTGGCTCTGTGTTGCCATTGCGAATACGGCATTGTGGCTCTGTTTCAATTGCAGATACGGCATTCTCCCTCAAACCTCAAAATACAAATAAAGGTTTGTAAAATCAGATGAATCGTTTTAAAATGGCGGTCAAAAAGCGTTTTTGTTTTCCCAAAAACTCACGTTCTTGAAAGAATTTTTGCATGAAAGTTTGCTCACATTTGCACATAGTAAGTACAATTAGGCCTATACTGTTGAAATAAAATTAGAACAATCATTCGGTGTTTTTTTTTATTATTTTACGGGCATTTGAATAACGTCCTCGGAAAGGATTTTAAAAGTATTTTATTCTAATTATGAAAACGACCGTCGGTCGATTTTCTAGTCACTGAGATAAAGGCTGTGTTTAGTTTTATGGTTACATGGAACAGTGATATAAAAACTATAAGTGACAGTGTTAACCAGTTTATTTACTTAGTATGACAATCTATTGGTTTATTGTAATGTAATTTTGTTGATATCGGTTTCATAAAATGGTTTACAATACTTTTCTTTTGAGGGGTTAACTATCTTTAGATCCTTTAAGATAATAAAGATGCCCTGATACCGTCATTGTGTAAAAAAATCTATTTGAAATTCCACCGTGATATATACATTTCACCCATTAACGCAGTGAAACTAATTAATATTTCAATATGGAAAGTGCAACAGTATTGTAGATTGATATTAGTTGATGTAAATCAACACATTTAACTAAACATTTTACGAAGCCATAAAAATTAAATGTTATCATTACTCCAATATATCATTGTCTTAACCTCGTCGACTTAATGCCAATGTTCCGCCGGCTAGTTCAAATTTTGAAATTTTATAGATCATGCAAAACATGTGAAGATACACTGTTAGAACGTTGGGCAAATAATTTACCCAACGTTGGTTCAACTATGAACAACCCTACTTCTGGGTAAATAATTACCAACGGTGCGTAAAATGTTGGCTAATTACCTAACTGTTGGGTAAACGTTTTGGCTAATTACCCAAATATTGAGTAAAATTTCACCAACAGTTGGTTAATATTATTTACCCAACAATTGGGTTGTTCATAGTTTAACCAACGCTAAAAAATTGCCCAACAGTGTAACAGTGTAGAATACTGGATAGGAAAATACATGTCAAGAGGCTAGGTTAATAAAGAAGTGCACATGCTTAGTACATGAATCAAATACTCAATACTCTATATTCTTTGTCCTTTTTGCAATTTATTCATTTTCTCATCATTTTCTAATTAGGAATTTGATGAAATGCGTACAGTTATCGATTAATATCAAGTCCAAGTAAAAATATTCATAATTTTGATAAAAATTGCTTTGCCCAAAAAAAAAGGGGGGGAAAAGAGGGTTTGTCTCAGAAACCCGCGCGCATTGATATGCGAAAATGAATTTAACGCGCTGGTTTATTCTAACGCGAGAGTACATCCAGCGATCGACCGCCGTCCGGGTTGCTCTCATTTGCTGTTGCGACTTTACCTTGAATTTTACGTTTTATTTTAACTATCAAAACTTCCCATAGTTAAAACTAGCAGGATCGTTCTTAGAAACTGTATAAATAATGAAGGCTAGTAGTATAACTTCCTATAACCGTCATTTAATATAAAGCTATCGTGTAACTGGATATAGTCGCCATGTTTGCATGGGCGATGCATCGAGTTATAATAACAACAGTAGTGTTTGGCGATACTCAATAATCCACAAACTTTGCACTTCACACTCCTAAGTTGGGTGATCAAAATCGTAAAGCATTAAAAAAAAGTAATATCGTATAGCGCATAGCTAATTTGCTAAAACAATAATCGCATACCGCCAAGCGTTTATGCAAATGGTTTCCGAGAGACAAACCTGTTTATGTAAAATATCGCAATCCTTGTTCTTATCAGAATTCAACTGCTGCAGATTTAAACCAAAGGTGCAGGTCGTTGTTCCGACGTGTCATTTCTCCGAACGGTTTTTCTTCTGCACGGTTTTTACTCCAAACGGTTTTTTCTCAGAATGGTTTTTACTCCCGAAAGGTCGTTTCTTATAATCTTAAGGGAAATATTCTAAACAGTCATGATAATCGCGGGAAACCAAATAAATACGGGAACCCATGAATACACACTAAATAAAACGGACGCCTTACTTAAGGCCAAAAATTTTCTGCTTTACAAATGCCAAATACCGCTTTATTCTGCTTTGTATTTTTTGCACTTTTTTGAGAAAAAAAAATTCTTAAAAATCTTACAGTTTTCAAGTCTCTTACCTATATTTTTACTGTAGTCTAAGTTTACTGTAAATTCTGAAGTCCTCCGCGTGCCATTTTTAATCAAAATTTAATGTTTGTAAACTAAGCTTAATAAAAAAGTTTTCGCTCTGCAGCGATACCGGTCTGGACAAGCTTTTGGAAAAGCTCGCCCGCGCAAGGGATCCTGGGATACAGTGACGTAGCGGAATGCAGTATTTCTGACAGTCGGGCGATGTGTGATCGCAATGGGCAATGAATGCCGAATGTTTGGGCATATCACGGCCGTAACTAGGTAGTTTATACGTTTTTATAGGCATTGTAAGGTAAATCTATGATAAATTTGGCTTTATTTTGTTCAATTTATGATCTCAAATATTCATAAGTTTGTATTTATTTCTTCAAAAGTTTATTAATTTGCCGTTTTTGGGTCTTTTTATTTTTTTTCCCTCAGATATGCTTTTTCCGCTTTTCACTTCAAATTCCGCGATTTTCGCGGAAAATCCGCAACGCGGAGAACTTCAGAATTTACCTTAGAGGTTTCGATCGTTTGTTTTTGTTTTGATATATTAGTTGAAATTGAATTATATACTTTGTAAAAGAAGCAATTAATTAATGTTGAACTAATTAGAAGTCTTTGATATGACAAATAAGGAGTTATATAGACGCTGTCCGTATGTACAGGTGTTATTTGTAAATATGTTACTTTTCATGAATGGGGCGCTCTACACGGAGTGCTGATCCAGATGCAAACGCATCTCCGAGATCCGCATCTCCGAGATCCGCATCTCCGTAGACCGCTTTCACGTACGCGTGCACTGAGTGCTGTACACTGACGCCCGTGTAGCCACAGTCTTGCTGCAAAGCGGTTTACGGAGATGCGTTTTCATCTGGATTTGCACTCCCGTGTAGAGCGCCCCAATATTAACGCCGAAGAGATCTTATCATAATAATCTTAATGTTCCACTTTTTAATTTGCCTTATTTGCAAGACAAAAGTTTAAATTGATAAGGAAATCTAAAACATATGAATTTTAACCGTGATGAGTAATACAAAAAACATTTTGAAACTGTAGGTTTTTGCCAAGGTTTTTTTGATCCGAACGGTTTTTGAACCGTTTCGGAACAAATGCCTTTTTTTAGGAGCAATAGCCTTTCAGGGTAAAAACCTGTCGGATCAAAGGACTAAAAATCATTCGGAGAAAGGGCCGTTCGGAGTGAAACCGTTCGGAAAAAAATATTCAGATTCGGAGAAACGCTCTTTCGGAACAAAAACCGTTCGGAGAAATAACACGTCGGAACAACGGACTGTCCCCAAACCCAAGAGGACCACCAGATACACAGCTGTCGTGTTTTGGTCATGTTTGTAGATTGAGCAACAAGCATCTGCCTAAACGCATTCTTATGGAAATGTTCCCAGGTACCAATAGACAAGAAAGACCAAGAAATGGGAAGAAAATATCATTACTGGCAGCACCTTTCTCGAGGCTTATAGGAATGCTACGGATAGGAGTAAATGGGATGATTTTGTTCATCTGGCCAACGTCCTTCGGGATGGAATCCTGATTATACCTTGCATTTAATTTGAAGGCGTTTCTTGTTTCTTCCATGTTTTGCTTCTAACAATTATAAAAAACAGGCGTTATGGCAGGGTTTATATTATTGTGGGGTGGAAACACCGATATAGACTCGAAAAATTTAGTCCAAATTTTTCGATGTAGGTTTTAAGCATTGTCAAGCAAAAAATAAATATTCGTTTTATCTGTATGATAAAAATGACCTTGTGTGAGCATTTTCCTGTTATCGTTTAGATTCTATTGATATAGTGAATCAACTTTGATTGGAAAAATAATAATAGACGAAAAGCCAGCTTAAAATTTTCGTTTGAAATATGATACTGGTACTATTGCCTCGGGAATATTGCTGCGGTCAAAGTCCTTCATAACTGCTTTAAATCAACCACTTCTCTGAATCAACTGAATATAATTTGTCATTATTCAACGTTAACCATTGATATGTGTTCTCATTTGGCAAGAGCAGTCCATGACCTGTTCTCATTTTACATCAGTTATTGCTTTTTAAAATTCTTTGCATATAATCAAGATTGGAAAGTTTGCAAACCCAAAAAATTACAGGCAACGATTGCAGGTTTTTTTCTGGGACACTCTCTACCTATAAAAATGAATATCTTCCCAAGTTCAAGAATAAAGGTGATGCAACGTTCTGTGACGTTTGTGAAATCAGACAAATTTAAGTTGTTGCTCAGTGGCGTGCCCAAAGGGGGGGGCCGGGGGGCCCCCCCCCCCCCCCCCCCCAGTTTGATGAGTCAGTCGGGGGAAATGGCCCATTCGGGCATCTTGACACACAAAGATAGAAAAGAAAGGGGAGGAGAGAAAAAAATCAAAAGGAAAGAGAAGAAAATACCTTGAATTTCCCTTTGTTTTTGATAATTTAAATATGAAAAAGCAAAAATTTTGCGCGCTTCGCGTGAAATTTCTGGTATTCTGTCAATATTCAGTCAAATTTTGCCATGTTTTGCGTAAATTGCAAAATTTTTCGCGCGCTACGCGTGCATTATCAAAAAAAAAATCTAAAAATATCACATTTTACCCTTCTGCCGCTATTGGTCATTCGGGGGAAACTGATGATTGTGCCCCCCACTCAAAAAATCCTGGGCACGCCACTGTTGTTGCTCAATGAGAACATGCATGAGAAATTCTGTGAAGTTGGTTCGTTTTCTATCTGCTCCTTTATACAGAAGATGAAGAGAACTAACGATTAACCTCCTATCCCCAATAGTCAATTGCTGTTTGGGTTTTCCTCGTGTAAAAACTTTTGTTGTGCAACGTTTCGTGACGTTTTATGACATTTTGAGGTGCAACGTTTATGTGACATTTGTTACATGAAAAATATGTTAAAGTATTTTCAAATTATACTGCCTTGGTATAAAATAATATACAGTAGTATAGATCTGTATAGTAATAAAACACCTGTAAAAGCCCTGTTGAGAATACAAATCCCTCTAAATTATTTCATCATTGTATATATGGGTCTGTTACACGTTTCTAAACACTATTCTGGATTCAATCTATCACCGAATAGGTTAATTGTCAATTTGATACCTTTTCCTGTTCAAAGCATTTCAAGTGACACAGTTGCAAATCAGAATGATACACATGCAACGAGACATGTTCATTTAAGGTTGATGTATCTTACTACATTAGTTAAATATCTATGAATTTTAAATAATGAGCTAAGTTAAAAGAAATCGTGGGTTCTGGCAGGTAGCGTTAATAATTCTTCCGTTTTCCACTAATTGGAAACGTGCATTATTTACAGCGCAATTAGTTCTACGCACTCGGCTTAAGGCTACAGTCCCTAAATGGGTGCCATTTTTGCCAACGGCATCTTTACTGCAACTTTTTACCTACTTACACATATCTGAATATCACAATTTTTGGCGTACATATGAAATAGATTCTCTTGTGTATACATGAGACTTTACTAGTGATTTCACGTCCATTATCAAGGTCAAAATTACGTCAATAAACTACTTCGAAAAATGTACACCTTTTTCGCCGAAACCTTAAAATTGTATGATGTTCGAACGATTCGCCTGTTTTCAAATTTTGACAGATTGTAGGCTTGATACTTTTTATTGAATTACAAATAATATTTTATAAATATGTTGTGTTGATTTTGAATGATAATGTAACAAACCCGCATTGTTTTGCCCGAAAAACCGGGCGTGAATTATGACTCTTGAGTTCGCCCTGTTTGAGCTGTGAATAGCCTAATTTTAGTATCTACATTATCTACATTTTGTCTGGTATACGCATTCGCATAATTGACTTACAAATTGAGCATTCCAATGAGGCAAAAATTGCAATTTTTATGTAAACAAAAGAAAAATACGGCATTCTAATGTTTATGTTTTAGATTTTAGTTCACAATCTCAACGATGCCTTGATAGCTCAGCGGTAGATCTCTCGCTTCGTAATGCATGACTAACCCCCTCCATAATCCATGGTTCGAGTCCCCGCAAAGGCAGTGGAAACTATTTATCTTTTCATGATTGAAAATAGTTATGATTCACATTTTCCTGAGCATGTGGATTCCTCGTACCCTTAAGTCGGTACTTTGCAACAATCATTTTGTATTCTTACACTTCAAACCTTTAAAAGTTCAAATAAAGCTTTTAAATTACACGTTTTGTTCTATTTTTTTAGTTTCGCATGAATTGAGTTTGCGTTTTAATAAGTGAAAGAACAGATTTATTGGGATTTATCTGGTGAAAGAGCAGAAAGAAACTTGAATGTAGAGCAGAGCGGCAACCAATAATGGTTGAGAGTTTGCAATCCGTGATGAGCGAAAGGAAAATGTAGAGCAGAGCGGCAACCAATAATGGTTGAGAGTTTGTAATCCGTGATGAGCGAAAGGAAAATGTAGAGCAGAGCGGCAACCAATAATGGTTGAGAGTTTGTAATCCGTGATGAGCGAAAGGAAAATGTAGAGCAGATCGGCAACCAATAATGGTTGGGAGTTTGTAATCCGTGATGAGCGAAAGGAAAATGTAGAGCAGAGCGGCAACCAATAATGGTTGGGAGTTTGTAATCCGTGATGAGCGAAAGGAAAATGTAGAGCAGAGCGGCAACCAATAATGGTTGAGAGTTTGCAATCCGTGATGAGCGAAAGGAAAATGTAGAGCAGATCGGCAACCAATAATGGTTGAGAGTTTGTAATCCGTGATGAGCGAAAGGAAAATGTAGAGCAGAGCGGCAACCAATAATGGTTGAGAGTTTGTAATCCGTAATGAGCGAAAGGAAAATTCCTGGCTGCTTTGCTTTTGCTCATATGTGATGACTCACACCGAAAAGGGGGACTTTGCGACGATCTGCAGACTGGGATATCAGGCTTTGAAGTTGAGAAGTGGTAAAATTTACGTCTGGGGGTGAATTTGAGATTTTGTGATATTATGAATCTTCAAAAGTTTTAAAAATCTTCCGACCAAGCCGTTTTCTATAAAATTGCAAAAAAAATGATTTTATGACAGTTTTCTAACATAATGTCAATCACCTTTTCGCAATTTTGTGATCGGAAGAAAAAACATCCTCGAAAACAGGCCGTTTTCTCAGCTCAAATTTTCCTTTCTCTGACCGACTGTCAGGTATATAATTAAAGATAATGTATCTTGAAAATGTCTGTGTCAAATTTGATGATGATTAAGTGCTCATAATTACCCGTTGCTAAGAAGATTTTGTGTATAGCTGAATAGTAATCAATAAAATTGATGTTTTCACAAACCCAAACTTTAAAGCCTGTTTTCTCCAATTGCTATTTTTGAAAAGTGATCAACACGCTCTTACTTAAATAGCCATATCTTTAGAACGTATTGTTGTA
Source organism: Ophiothrix spiculata (assembly GCA_000969725.1). Taxonomy (NCBI): domain Eukaryota; kingdom Metazoa; phylum Echinodermata; class Ophiuroidea; order Amphilepidida; family Ophiotrichidae; genus Ophiothrix; species Ophiothrix spiculata. The sequence goes on from JXSR01S001525.1 coordinate 43,442, forward strand.
TCGAAATGTTTGAGGTACCAAATCACTTGTGAAAATCTAAGCTTTCACATGATGCCAAAAACTCAATTTTGATGTCGGAACCAACGTCCCCCCTTTCGGTGTGAGTCATCACATATATGGAAAACCAGACAAGCCATTTGACGACAACTTCGTCGACAAAGCAAATTTTCCCTCTGAAAACAAACTTTATGTGTCGGGTTTGTCGACAAACCATAAAATGAAATAAAAAAGAATAAAATATTTGAATAAAATAAGAAGTTTACCATGGTTTTTCACTTGTCTCAGGATAATTTTTTATTCATCAATGTTTTTTCGAATATATTGTCATTTTTCAATTGATTAAAAGTTTGTCGACAATAAATGCTTGGTGATACTAGCCCTAAAGTAAACATGGTATACTTCTGTCACGCTTGTAAATGATAGTAAATGTAGCCAATGAGATATTTTGCGACAGACTTTGGCCAAGGTAAAGCTAATCAATTTTTTTTCTTAACGAACGCAATTTAAAGTTTGTTAAATGTATACTAGTTGTATCGGTAGAAATGCGCCATCAAAATCAAATGCATTTAGTTTTTTTATATACGATATTTAGCTAAGTGTCAATTTGATATTTAACAAAGCATTCTTGAAGCAATATTGATGCACACAGTCATTGCAGCTTGTATAGACACGATTGAAGCAGTGACCTAGCTATATATTTGTATTATACATGATCATACTACATGGATTAAGTTTCCATCAATTTTAAATAAAGCCACTTTAAGGAACTCAAAGTTCCAACAGCTATCGGTAGTAATCCTATCGTTTCCCAGCTATTGCAGACATGCATTATTTACAAGTCTTGCCAGTTCAACGTGTCTTATTCGGAACTCATTTGTGGTGGGGTTTTTTTACATTTAAGGTGTCTGGTTCGTGAAAGATCTGCCCGAAAATTTCTAGTAACAATCGGTATGAATGATGTTTTATCAATAAAAACCGATTTTTGAAATACTCGTTTTTGCATGTGAGTCGGTTTAAAAACAGCATTTTTTTGAGGTTTTGAGGGGGAAATTAGTACAGGGGTCTATGAGAAATGTGGCAAAACTTACATTATTTACTGTTGATTCAAAAACTCAGATATTTGCATTGCTCATACAGAGAAACCAATGCTATAAACAAGATATTTAAACAATATTTTTTAAACTCCTTAACATAATATGTGGCTTAGGTATTAAGATTAAAAATTACTAGAAATAAAGACCTAGACCTTCTAAAATGAATTGGCAGTTGATATATGTTTAGTTATTTCAAAAAGCATAAAAAGCATACTAGATAATACATAATTATCAAAAATATATATGTCGTATTCATTTCTCCTAATTTTGCTTTCAAAAACAACTGATAACTTCTCATAAACCCAAACAAAACAGCGTACTTGACAACTCGTAATAAAATGATAATACAAGATATACACCAAAATGGGCTTTCGTTACAGCTATTAAGCTGTGTTTCTCAAATTCCATCAATTGGTTTAATACGAATAGCCGACTTCTATATAACAACACCATTCTCATTTACTCATGGGATTTGTAAAGGCAATTTAAACTACATTTCTTTGAAAGTGGACGGTGAACAGGATATTAAGAGTTTGCGTTTGGGAATTCATTTTGTTCGAAAATGTCGATTTGGAAATGAGCAATGTGTGGTATAGTAAAACTGTCGTTCGTCTCAGTAGAAAGCTTTACAAATATGTTAAGTTTTAAACTTTTTAAATCGTATACAATCTGTCTTTGTTTGACCCATTTTTATTTTTACTAGCCTAGCTATAAGAGGGTTCCAATCTTCATCGCATACTCCCAGAGGACCTTAACATTTGCACATTTGCATTTGGTCAAAAAACTGTAAGGGATGGGTTGATTTTTAACATTTAACTGTTACACTTTTTGAACATGTGTAAGTGTGAAAGGGTCTGACTACATAATATAGAAACAGACTTTATGTTTGATGTGTTCAAAATCAAGTAAGTTTCAGTATATCTAGAACAATGGGTGTATATGCTACCAGAACACAATGCAATTTTTTCATTAAACAGGGAATTTTTTATACAAAACTCGTCTTTATGACGAGTTTTGTATAATAAACTTTAAAAGTTATGCCCGGTACAAACGAGCTTAATTAGCACATATTTTCCAGCAAATTTCTTATAAATTACTCGTAAGCTACTGAAGCAAAACCTTGCAAAAATGAGACCCAGATACGGTATAGTTGACATCAACGTCAGAAACACTTTTTGTGAATTCAAAAACTAAAGATTATTTTTCGCTCGTCGTCGCCGCTCTAGATATTGCTAACTTGAAAGTTAATCGATAATAACCAAGAATCAAATTAGAGCATGATACGCATTTTGATTGATTTACAAATCCATCAATATTTCAACTGAATTAAAGCTAAGCGCAGGAAGATTAAAGTCAATCAAAATAATAAATTTAACCCAAACTATTGATGCACGAATGCTGACATTTTATTGAAGGACACATAACTTTGTCAATGTCAAGAAATACGTTTTGTTGTAAGAAAATGATTGTCAATGTTCGTTTTTAATTAAGGTTTTGACTCGATGACTTTAATGATAATGGTAAATGAAATCATTTTTTTTTTGCTTGTTGGGCTATATAAGTGTTGTTTGCATTCAAATGCTTCTTTTTACGGGTTTTAACGAGATGTCTTTTTTGATGAGCCTTATATCCAATAGGGTTAAGGTCAGAGTCCTTTCATCCGGTTGCGGTGCGTTT
>JXSR01S001526.1:0-18966 GCA_000969725.1 Ophiothrix spiculata
AAAATTTACGGCAAAAATTGATGATAAATTACGGAGAATTTAGCACAACGAAACATCGTAAGAGAGACGCCATGTAAACAAACTCAATGTGAAGACTGCCGCCAGCGTTGCTTATGGCGAATGCCGTGTGAGAGTTGGGCCTATTGAAAACAATGGATCGGCGTTACTTTCCTATCCCGGAGATATTAGTCCCAGATTCTAGGTATGAAGTGTTGAAATATATCCGTAACCCCTTCACATGTCAAACCAACAGTTGATCAAAGATATCTAATACCTACCGCCTAACAAACTTGTTAGCACACCTTGAGTTTAAATAAATGGACTTGGCCAAGTATGCAACCTTAATCACTGTGTCGCGTGTCCAAAAGACCGCCTGATATTTGAACTGATGACCGACAGTTGACCGTCAGAAACTAGATTCGTACTACTGTCTGTTTTCTTTTTCCCAGCGCTGGGTAAAACTCTTAACATGCTTAATGTTTGAGGACAATAGCACAACTCGATTTTTTGTAATTGTTTGCATGCATTTTTTAAACTAAATTTATCATTTTGGATATTGACCTTAAGTTCATAACTCCACTACCATGACTACGTGCAAGAAGATGTACAGAACAATCATGACAATAGACGAAGGCGAAACCTTGTTTGATTGTATGGTGCCGTATGCCAAAACACAGTAGAGAGATTGCGATTACCACGTTCCACGGGACGGGGTACAAAAACGTGAGCATTTTTAACTCACGTTTACGTAACGGTTCACGCCTACGCGCAATACCATAGATTGCCGATGTATATTTCATTATGTCGCCCTCTCAGCAAAGAGTATTCGATTCATGACACGATTTCCTATTGTGAATGTTTCATGATGTCGCCCCTCACAGCGATATTTATACAGCCAAAATAAAAAGCACGCCGTCCGTTCACAATCCTACTGGTTCAGTACCATTTCCGAAGTTTGCCGAACATCTACGATAATTTTCTAAGCATCCGATTGTCAAATGCAGAAAAACGATCACTTTTCATGCATAGAGACATATTGAGAGCACTTTACTGGACAGAAATATTCTTAGATGACGAAAATCGACTAAAATTTGAGCGAGTTCTGTATATTTAAAAAACCTGTATTTTTATTGAAATATTTAGTTTCATGAAAATAAAAGGTATTTTTAATCTGAAATTGTATTTTTTGGCTAGTTTTGCAAGATCATCCGCTAGTTTTCTAGTGTTGATGGCACCTTACCTAAGACATTTGCAGCAACGCCAAATGCCAACTTATTTTCAATTTTGCCAACTTTGCTCGTCTAAATTGGATGTTTATCGTTCTTTTTCGTATCTCAAAGCAAAGTTACCATTATTTAATAGACCTGAGCAAGATCAAGATACTTGTGTGTAAACAGTTTTATACAATAGACGGAAACCATGTACTCATGCGTATCGTAATGATCATCATGAATAGCTAATGTCTTTGTTCTTTAAAAGCGGCCTGTTTAAAATGGAGTGATTAAGCATCAATATTTTGGATGTATTATATTACGCTACACTGATAATGCCACACAAAAGAGCTAATATCATTTCAAGGGCTACCAAGATATTACATAACAGCTGTCACTGATTGCCGGGTGCTGAATTCTTGGCCTGGGATAACTGATATTTGTGCCCGGGTAACCACATGCGAGCCAGTTTTCGAAGGTGATCTTTATCATGTTTATAAACCAACAATGAGTGAAACGATATGCTGTCTTATTCGAGACAACTATCTGTCATATCTGTTTAGTATTTACACTGTGCGCGGCCGAACTTTTCAAATAAACACATTATTTACAACCAAATGTAAGAGTGACGTAATAATTATTACAAAAATAGTAAAATGTAACTGTTTCATGACTAGCACTAGCCAACAACATTTTAACAATTTTAATCTTAATGTAATGTAAACGAGTAGAATTTCATTCTGCCTTAATAAGGCATCATTTTTTAAAATTCCACTCTGTTCGAGTGATATTCTCTCTGTTCCAGTTAAATTCTCTCTATTCGAGAGAAATTCTCTCTTTTAAGGACTGAAAATTCACTCTTGTACGAGCAGACTGTGTACGAGGAATATTTTATTCTGAGTGAAAAGAGAATGCAACTTTGGAGTGATCACCCTAGGCATATTTGACATGTTAGAAGCATTATGTTTGATAGTTTAAAATTCACTATAATGATCAACCAAAATATTCTTTATTAATTTGATATAGACCCTTTCCGAAGATGCCAGGTTAAATTTGATAACCTATTATGTGTAACTCACACAGCACAAGATCGAATTCGATGCTATAGGCCTATCCCCATCTTCTCAATACCTGTGTAATCTTTCACGCACCCCCTCCCCGGGAAAAGAGGAACAGGCATTCAATCTTTTGATTGATTTGATCGTTTACAAGAGAGCTTAGCGCACGTGTTTTCTATCTATTCGCCCAGCTTTGCCCCGGAGCTTTGCAAGGATGAAAGGCGAATCAAGGTCAGACCAGAATATCAGTTCAGGGTTGCGCTGACTGATTATAGCTATGTGTAGTGTGTTCGGAGTGTGCACAGACTGTTTGTTATGTGTTCTTAGCGCAACATTATTCTGGTACGTTATCAATACATTAATATCGCTGTGCCCCTTTCATACTGGTCATGATCATAGATATATCTGATCGAGGGCGTAAATTCTTAAGCTAAAGAAATGATATGCATCGTTTATGATATACATGAATGGTTGGCTAATTTTCAATAGAACTCACGTACGTATTGAACGAATAGCCACGTAAAAAGACTCACTTCAAACGGTTAATTCAACATGTGTTGCTGCTATTCACGTATTATTGATCGTTCACGTTCAGGGTATTGGCATTCGCAAGCAGATGTGTAGAACTTAAAACTCTGACACAGAAGTCAATGGAAAATCAGAAAATCCCTACTTACGGGTGTGTAAGTGCGAAGTTTGCAACCCATAATCTTTACAACCAAACGCAATAAAACCTCGATAAGTGCTGGATATATGTATGTCTGTACATTATTCTTACATGTGTTCATCTAATTTTGATATAGCTTTTATTTAAAACAATAGGGGACATCGATTAGGTGATTAGTATTCACGTAAAAGTGTACGTGAAATTCTGCAATACACGGTGTGCTGTACTGTTCAAGCTGGTAATGGTTGGCTGAATTTCAATAGAACTCACGTTTACGTTCGCGTTCGCGTTCGCGTTCTGGATGATCGCAAACTCTCCACTCATTGACGTGATGTATAATAATGGATGATTTCAAATTCACAACGCTGAATGCAGTTCTAACGGGCAGATTCTTTTACAATTGTTTATTCAAGCGGTCATGAACACGACAAAATGTGAAAAAAAAAATCGCCTTCCTCCTCTATCTTCCTTCAGCTATTTTGACTCGTGCATTCAAGAGAATCTGCAGGAATACCTCTCGATGATTGTTTACGAACATATTTTAACCAAGAATGAAGAGATTTCACTCCACAAGGCTTGCACAGTTTGCTTTTGGTCAAAATAATAAAGCGCATTACTCACGAGTCACAAAGAAACGTTTTCGTGTTCCTTGATAGGTCATCTTCCTATAGCGCTGATATCAATGGAGTTTCAGAATAATTTTACATACCATGGAAGTCCCAAAGGCCTGTATTTGCGTTTGACGTGATTATGCATTACTGAGCCTGCTGAGTTAGATATGAAAATAAAAAGTTTTTTACTTGGAGAAGCAAACAAAAAATATATACGTCTAATGTTATTTGCAAAATTAAAACAACATTCCACAAAAAATCTTTCAATCAACAAATGGTAAAAAAATACAAAACGTGCTATAATGTTTTCATCATTTTTTCCAGGTCTTTTTTCATGTATCATCATAGTCATGAATAGGGTAAACTTTGGCCGAGGTGAACGTTACCTCTCCTTTCGATGCTTATAGTAAGAGTGGGGATACAAGCGATACCGGGAGATATCGGAAAACATGTATCCATATTATTGATTAATAAAGGAACAAGAAACGATGGGGTTTCATCCGATCTTATCTGTGTGAAATGTGAATTATTAAATTTTGCAAAAGATACGTATCCTACCAGCCCTGATAAATGTCAGAGCTTAGCATTTTAATGCCTTTACTACTACATATATTTGTGATATTATCTTTTACCAATACCCATATTCAAAGATTCATTCTGTAATATCAAAATCGAAATAAACTTTAATACGCATGCGTGATACCTGATCAAAGCGGTGATGGAAGAAAAACGTCATTTGAAGATGTTGAAGGCTATGAAGAGTCATTTCAAACTACGTTCAAAACATCCCTATTGCCTTTGGACATCAGGCATAGAGTTTAGCTAAATAGCCTAATATTGACACATTAAGAAATTAGGGGCGATAGAATGGAAGTAATTTGCTTGACCTATATCTTTAGGCCTATGTGTCCTTTCTGACTAGCCGTCTGTCTATCACCTCGTGTCTCAACTCTGATGTCTATCTGCTTCATCGTCCTAAGTTTAACTCATATTCACGTTTGTTTAAAGAAACGTCAATATGAGAGTAAAAAGGCATTTTAAACAAACCACATTACATTGAAATCAATTTGAGTGATGAAATACAGCCAAAGATTTGACTCTATACTTCTTCACATTCATGTGAATTCATCATGGTTAATAGGGATATATACAATGTCTAAGTTTCTCTTGATTCAAAAGTCAAGCAGCTGACTAACTTTTGAAGTTCTAAGTTGTTAATCTAATCAGGTACACTCGACTCTTGATGAGACACTTTGCAATTCACCCTTTTCCGATTAAAATATCAAACTGATTCGTCCTTAAAAAGCGAATGAAATTTTTTAGTAATTTTAATAATCTATTTAATGAAAGGGTTTAAAACTTTTTATGATCACACTGAGACCTTTTATATATCACTTTCATTTTATCATCAAAATGTTTTGTAATAATTATGACTTTTAAAAGCCCTTTAAACAAAATGCATAAACGGAATAATCCGATTTAAGGTAAATTTTTCAATAGTGAAACATTAAGGTTGCTTTTAGAGCTAATTAAGTAGGTAAAACAATTTCAATATTACTTTTTGAACCAAGGGGCTGAACATACTTTTTAGGTTTATCCGGCTTCATTTATTTTTATGTCCTTTGTCCGAAAAAGTGATTGAATGATATACCGTACATTTACATAAAAGAAAAATACGAAGGGTTAATGCCTGAATGCCATTTACTACGTTATACAATTTGCTAAACAAAAGTTCGTACTCCATCGGCCACAAATTTGGCCACGGGAGAATTTACAGGATAAAAGAATCAACAGCATGAGCTTAGTTAAAATAAACTTACAAATTGCTTCCATGTGTCTGGTATTTTGCAAAAGTTTATATAATGAAGATAGTGTTAGTATATAGTATACCGTTTGATATCTTAATAATATTAATAAATACACGAATTAACTCTTTATAGTTAAATGATTAATATTAAGATGAAGAAAGTTACTCTTCCAAAGTTGTATAATATACAAGTAAGAACTCATAAATGGATACAAATAAAGTGTCTTTGTATAACTTAAAAACTCAAATCGTAAACAATAAAAAATAACAAGCAAAACAAAACTACAAATTTGGAAAAACATATAATGTACTAGTATATGTACAGTATGGGTAAAAGGTTTTTTTTTTAGATCCGTAGAACAATGTAAACATCATCGTCATCTTAACTGAAGTATATCTGATACTACGTTAAATTTCCTTTAGATTTGCAATGAAGTTAATAGGCATGTGAAAAAATATCTGCAGCAATTCAACACATGTACAGTATAAGGGGATTCGAAATGTTAAGCATTTAGGTCCTGTACATAAACTAACAATGCCATTAATTCGGTTAATGGTAGATCATTATTCAAGATGCTTAAAACAATTTCTGGTATGTTTTTCCATGCCCTGCCGTAAGTTGTGTGAAGTAATAAACCTGATGTTTAACTGATTGAACTGGACAGACAGATATTCGTCTAGTAGCATGTTTACAGTTGGAGGGGTAAAACCCCAATCCGTGGTGATTCACACACCACCATATAGACTTAAACGGATATTTGATAAATACTTTCAGTTATTTACGGTAACCATTTCTGTCCATAAAAGTAAGTCACTCTAAGGTTTAATTTAAAAGAAAATGAAAAACGTTTTTCATATGGAAGATAACATTTTCTGTCATATTAGCTTTATAAAAAACTTCAAAAATGTAGATTTCAATTTCAATCAAATGACTGCAATCGTTTTGATGTTATTTTGTATTAACAGATTCTTACTTCACAACAAAAACTCAGTTATGATAATGATAATTAACACTTAACTGCATAAGAGGGGGGGGGGGTCCATGGTACCCAACATTTAGTTTTTCGGTTTTCGCATTTTAACGACGCAATATTTCGGACTGTTATTTTATGTAATTGCCTAAATAGTAGTTGCGCTTCTTTTGGCGAAAAACAATTGAAATCGACCACGTCGTTTTCGAGCTAATAAGCATAAATTAGAATTTAGGGGGGGGGGGGCAGAAAAAAATTGATTTGCCCATAAAACCACCCCGGAGTAAAATTTTCCAAATTTTATTTCAGCAATGTCAATGTATATATCTGCAACGAAACACAGTTACAACTGTAATGTGAAATAAAAATAAGAGCAATATTTTGGCACAAAATTTCCAAAAGATTGGACACAAAAATGAACTAACCGTACCATCTCCTTTAAATCAACAATGCCTTCGATGTGTTGGGTGAAAAATCAAAGTACCGGAGGAAAATGAATTGTAGTGTGCTTTTGAAGGTATTACAAATTAAGGTTGTTCGTACACCATTAAAGCCTATTGTTTTAATTTGCTATTTCAATTGCCTTGTGTGCTCCAGGGCTGTAATTTGTCTTTTTAGTCTGAAACATTTTTGAAAGGGTTTCTTTTGACCTTTCGATATGTACGTTGTTATTGTTTTGACTGAAGATGTCCAATTATATGTTCAAATTTGCAAGAAACATGATAACAGAAATGGAAACTGTTACGACATTTCCTGGCTTTGATAAGATCGTCAATTTTTGCTTGTCAAAGTTTATACATATGAGGCACACACTATTTGAAAACTATAATAAAATGGGAAATACATTTTTCAAGCTGAAACTATTGTGCAGGAGTCCGAATAGGGGGCATTTATAGCATTTGTAGAGCATTAAAAGAAAAAGTATCTTCCATTGTTTAGGTTTCTTTTAATTTTTTTTGTTCTTCTTAGATTAAATACATTTTCTTGTGTCAATACCTATTTGAAACATACACCGATCAGAGAAGTATATGCACAATCATGATACTGACATAAGACATACAGAAGTTTACTTTTTAATGTCAAGAAAGTTTTGCTCAATTAGCTTGAGGTAAATTACATGCAATGAAAATTAGTCTGCTTTAACACTACCAAAATAAGGCGTTTCGATAGTTAAGAATCACATTTATTTGTATTTGCGTACAATTAGTTCTTAGATTCATGTAATTTGTTTTACTGGCATTTAGAGATACTTTGCTTGCTCTAGACAAATTAGTTATCTCATTAAATTCTATATTGATTTGGCCTGTTCAAGTTTGTCGCAAGTTATTCACATTAAAGGACAAAGGATTTTGTTAACTCAATCGTAAATGACAAAAGAAGTATCGAATTAATTTTACCGCACAAAAGAGGCCTGTCAATCAAACTATAGGATAGGCTATTGTCTTCGACGAAAAGCATAACGCCTAGAGTTTTTTAGTTGTGCTTTTTATCGTGTAAACACAAAAGGATTGTTAAGGATTGCAATTTCTCAAGTGGGGATTATCTATACTTATTGACTCCAGTGAATAGAATAAGTAATGGTTAACAAAATATTTTACTGCGGATTACAAAATGCATTGCATGGACAAAACATTTGAACCAGCTAATTGTATTAATTTTTAAATCAATATCTGGATCGGAAAATAGATAAGTATCTTTTTGATATCACGATATCGCTGGATAGGAATTGCATTTTATAGTATTCTCTTTTTAGGGGGTCCACTGTTGCTAAAAGCTGACTCCGAAGTGTCATATTCTGGCCCATATCTCAAATATCTTCTGGTTGTTATGGTACCCGTACGGGGACTCTGATCGGCTAAAAAACGGATGGGTGAAATTGACTTTGTCGCAACTTTGTGAAATCCACGAAAGAAACTTGAAAAAGGGGAAAAGAATAACGATTCTACATGTATGATGCATTTGATTGTCCTAGTATTCACTTGTTTTTGGCTTAATTTTGATTGCACAAGGAAGAACTTGTATTTGAATTTATATTGTATCTTTTTTATTTGCTATTATGTTTCTATGGTAAATGCACGTTTTCCTGTTTTATAGATTCAACAAAGTAAATAGCCGTGCTTTCAAAGTAAATGATGCTTTTGGTTTCTTCATGTCAAATTAAACGTTTTACTTGATTGTGACACGCCTGAAATAGGACCAGAATTGACTAGAAACATGCAAAATGGTTAGAACTTCAATTTTGGACTCAACAATTAAAAGCTGATGTCTCCATTTTGTCTTTATAATAAAAAGGGTAATTCATGAAATTTCAGAACCTTTGATATACGGTATAGATACGTTCAACCTATCATTATAGACCGGTATTGGACCACATCAATTGAAAAGAGCAAAGGCTTTACCATTTTAGAAAGTGTTTATACCTCTGTTTTGTTCTACCATGTTTGTCAAAAATACTAGATATACTTGTTTCAACACATATATGGCTTTTATAAATAAAAAATAACATATTTAATGAGAAAAATGCCTTTCGATCTAACCATTCGACATACTAGTACTAGTATATGGCTATTACAGACCTAGGTATGATGCTTACCAATTGATTTCAAGTTAAATAACCGTGACTTTAAACATAAACACAAGTTCAAACTCAAAACACTTCGTTGTTTAGACTAACATTATTGATGCTTTGTTGCCATGACATAGCATTGATGTATGACCGAAGAATAGATCTTTTTAATTAGCTGTTTTGACACGTTGAAGATGGTCTCGAAGGTGCTTCATTAAAGAGCTATCTGTTAAGTTCAAGTTTGGGCACTTTCGGTGCAAAAACAAATAAATTATCGTCACCAGTGATTTGTCATTTTCACAATGACAATTATCAACCGGTATTTCGTAATAAACACATTTACATACTTTTAAGCTATATTTTACAATATAATACCAATTCTAAAATACAAATCAACCGCTTGCACAAAAGATAACACTAAACAAATAAAAAGAGGAAAGAAAAATAAAATAAACAACCAGTTAAGACAAAACTACATGAATGTGATACTGCAAGTGCATTTGGGCAATCTATCAAAACCTGCAAACGTTCGAGCTACTCTTATTTATCCCAAAAATAATCTAATCCACTACTATCGCCAGACCAGAGGTAAAGATAACTTGTCATTGGAATGTTATAGATTGAGCACTGCAGCCCTCTCTACCACTATCACCCACTTGAAAAATTGCCTTAACGGGAGTTGAACAAGCCACCCAATCTTTGCTTTATCTGAAGTAGTTTCTACACAAACACGACATAAAACCTAGGAGACATCAACTCACATTAAAGGAGGTTTAAGTGATCAACAGCCCAATTTTCATAATCAGTAATCAATTTTTGATACTTTCCTAAAATCCTGGCCACATGGGGGATATTTTAGAATTAACAGATTATATATAGCCGGGCAAGGTAAAATAAAGAAATATATAAGAAATGCGATCGACCATTATTTTTTTTGGATATGATGTGCAATGTATTTTCTTGATAAAATAATCAACATATTTCATAAAACATATTAATAGAAAAAAATTGTTGAATGGAAATTGCTTAAAATCACTGGATGGATGTGTTTTGCTATACAAATGTAAAGGGAAAAAACATCTGACTATTTTTGACTTTTGATTGTAGAACATTATTGGAATAACATTTTGAAATCTGTGACTACTGCATCCACCTTAACGATTTAAGATGCTCTTTAACATAATGTTTTAAAGTGGAACCTCTTTAATACGAAATGTGTATATATTTTTTTAAATTTGTGATATCTGGTTTTGGGGTTAACAGATTTTTTGTTAAAGAGATTCCACCATATCTATAAAGCTAAATATACTCAAATCATCTCAGTTTATAAAATAATGAGGTATTACAGCTATAAACGAAGACCCGTCAATAGTGTTAAAATACAAATAACCGTCTCCTCGATTTTGGAGACCCGTTTTTTCCCTCAGTATCATCAGTACCAAATGGGGTATATTAACCTTAAAATTGCCTCTGTCTAATGGACATTTACTGCAAGGTAATTTTATTTCATATCATAAAGATGGACATTACAACAAATGGAAAAGTACCAGTGGACATAATTTATACGTTTATGGAGCACTTAAAATGTGCACTTTGCTATAAAAATGCAATTTGCAGAATATGAAGTAGATATTTACAATGCAATCATTTAGTCGAGCGTTTCTCGAGGGACATTTTTAAAACGACAAGATTATCTTAAAGACAAGCAGTACACCATTATCTAAGCCTTAGGGTAATAAACCTGACATGACAAGATGTACACAAGAAGTATCAAGTATTGGAAACTAAGAAACAGTTTGCATTTAAGAATATAATTCTTTTTTTTTATACCTAATAGTAATATTGATAGCGGATTGCTTCTTTTAATTATGCATATTGCGAAATATTTTACGGATAGCAAACAGTTACAAAGTAGGTTCTTTTTACAGGAAACATATAGGCCTAGTATACAAATATTGACTGCTCATGAGGGCAAAAGTGAAATGAAAATGAAAATTCATTCCAAGAAAGAGTGACACGTTCACTCTTTTGTTTTTTGAGTGTTTAATGAGCAATATTATGCAAAACGAACCTGCTGTAACTGAGTTCCACCAAAACTAGTTATCTCAAAGCTTAATGTGGCAGATGCCGTTTTTATTCCAAGCCCCCGAATTGCGTAAAAATACATTATGCGTTATATTGATGCATCATTTTATTCATTAACAATAGACTATACATTACTAACAAAACACTATTCTGCCTGTCTTTTTGATTTAATGCAAAGTAATTGGTAGCTAATAATCAGTTAATCAAAACGTAATTAAAGTTACATAATTTGCACAATAATATTCATTACATGTAACAGATGTGTAATACTTCAATACCGAAGCAATAGTTGAATTTTTACCAGGTCGTTCCCCAATTGAATCCGTTAATATTGGTATATTAACTATCGGCGGATGATAGATTGGATTTTTAAACAGACTTGACAGCTATAGTTATTCCAATGTTTTCCGTCAGAAATAATTCATTTTTTCTAGTCTCATCAACCGTTTTACCACACTTGTTTGTCGACAATTTGTATTTGAACTTTGCCCCGTTGCTTGATTTTTGACCCGATATATTTTAGATTTATGGAGCGAAATGCCTAAATATTTTGGTACAATTGGCGCAAAATTTGACACAACTGGCACAAGCATCCGCCATCCGCCTATGATTTATATACAGTATTATGAAGTTTAGAAATTAAGATTGAGTCAGATTACGTAAGTTTGCGTTCATTTTGTGAACGGTCTATAAACAGCAATATACTAAAATTTCTGATGACACCACATAGTGTCCAAATTCCGGGTCTTTTTAAACTTTTCTAAATGTGTCAATATTATGGTAAATTTAATGTTTTACATTATACAGTATTCATACAGGAGCTTACAGGACCATGTAAAAACTCTCAAATGTACCACCGTTATTAATTAATGTATCATCTACTACTAATTAAATACTAAAAGTACAACGATAATGTAAACAACCACAGTCTAATTTAAGTAGAATACTTTCATAAGATGAAAGAGTATGCAAATGAAAATAACAATAAACATGATAAAAGGCCAAGGAAAACAACCTTTGCATTTGGATGTGAAGCAATTCAGATAAACCTGATGTATAACGGGATGATCCAAAATATTCACAACCCTGAATTAAGTTCTCACGGGGAAGATTCTTTAGCAATTGTTTATTCAAGCGGTCATGAACACGACAAACGTGAAAAGAATTTGTCTTCATAGTCTTCTGTCTACCTCAGGTTATTTTAACTCGTGCAATCAGAGAATCGTTAAGAATACCTCCCGATGATTATTTGCGAACAGAATTTAACCAGTCCAAAGGATATGGCGGTTTGCTTTTGGTCAAAATAATATAGTGAATGCTTTATTTGCCAGAAAAAGCCTTGTTCCTTTATGATGTACCTGCTGATATCAATGAAGTGCAGAGTCAATTTTACAGACCCTGAAAGTCCCGGAGGCTTTAATATGCATTTGACGTGATATATAAATGATATAAAGATGATGTCTTGATTATAGGTTAATAAATGCGCATTTCATACGCGAGTGAAATGAGACAACATCAATGCACGCGCGGTCAATTTTGATGCGTGCAAATATCACGAGGCCCGTAGGTGCCGAGTGCATTGGACTGCAATCAAAATTTACCGCAAGTGCATTGATTTTTGTCTCATTTTACGAGCTTTATGGAATGCAAATTTATTAATCTAATTCATACACGACAGAAAAATAATATTGCATCTTTTGTGAAAAGAAATAAGGCCTTTAATATGACCATCAAAATCCAAAACTTCTCTAAACTTAATAAATAATCATCCGACAAAAACAATGAAACATTTATGTACGCACTAAACGCCCACCACGCAAACCGGAACGCAACAGGCGCAGTGCGTTGTGAAAATCCACTGCACTCCGCGTACGTTATATTCTTGCGTTCTGATTGGCTTGGTGACACGCGCAGCACACGCGGAGTGTATGAATGTTTGGGAAAATTTTGCACTTGACAATGACTGGCATGATTCACCTGTTAAAAAATACATACAATGAACGCATTGTTCTAGTTTGTAGTAATTTATTTTACAAATTATCAAATTAAAAACATGGTATCATAATAATCAGCCGAATATTTGTCAGGTCTTGGTCTCACACTACCATGACTACGGTATCTTAAGGGCCCTGTCAACCCATTGTTTCAGAAATAGTTTTTGCTCTGTAACTCAGCAACGAATAATTAAATTCAAATAAAAGTATACATTTAATTAAATTCAAATTAAAGTATACATTTCTAGAATTTCTAGATTTGCATACTGAACATGATGATAAGGTTATTTTTGGACCAAAATGTGCAATTTTGGACCTAGGGTCCAAAAATCTGGTTAAAACATAGGAAAACATGTAAAAACATAGGAAAAGTAATTGGTGGTGTGTATCCTTCAACTACCCATACACAAAGTGTTATCAAAATTCAAGTTAAACTTTTATGTAAATAGTTAAAAGACATCCATACATAGATACATACCACTACCCCACAAACCTAAATACAAACCGTAAACACCTATTACAAAAATGCCGACTTCACAGTTTTAATTTTATTATTAATATTTTTGCGCTACCAGGTCCGTAATCTACTAGTATCATGAATTGCAAAGATAATGGTATCTTTGTCTTTGACATGATCGTTGCATATTTTTTATAAGTGTCCCAAAAGGAACACTATACTATATTGTCCTTTTATACCTACTTCATACTCTGCAGATTACACTATTATTGCAAATTACACAATTAAAGTGCTCCATAAACGTGTAAATTAAGTCCACTGGTGTCTGATCGATGCACACTTAAGGAATATAATAGAATAAAACAATTCCAAATGTGACTAAAACCAAATTGATAAATGGGAATTTGTTTCCTAATAACAGTTCGCTGACCATTTCCATTTTAAATGGTATTCTAGGTATGAAATGTTGAAATCTATCCGTAACCCCTCCGCATGTCAAACCAACAGTTGATCAAAAATATCAAATACCTACCGCCGAACAAACTTGTTAGCACACCTTAATGATAAATAAATAGGACTTGGCCAAGTATGCAACCTTAATCGATGTGTCGCGTGTCCAAAAAGACCGCCTGATATTTTAACTGATGACCTAACAGGTGACCGTCAGAAACTATCTGTTTTCTTTTTCCCAGCGCTTGGTAAAACTCTTAACATGCTTAATGTTAGGTGATTTATATCGAGGACAATAGCACAACTCGAATTTTTTAATTGTTTGCATGCATTTTTAAACTAAATTTATCATACTTGATATTGACCATAAGTTCATAACTCCACCCAATCTAAAAAAAAATTGGGTCAAACAGGGAACATTGTTGGCAGGTTGGGTTAAATTGTGCACAATATTGGGTATAATTTGACAAAATGTTGGGTAAAACGTGACCATTTACCCGACATTGTGTCAAATTATACCCAATATTGTGCAAAATTTAAGCCAACCTGCCAACAATGTTCCCTTGTTGACCCAACTTCTTTCAGAGTGTACGTGAAAGAAGATGTACAGAACAATCATGACAATAGACGAAGGCGAAACCTTGTTTGATTGTGTGGTACCGTATGCCAAAACACAGGCATTCACATGATGTATAATGGATGATTTCAAATTCACAACGCTGAATTCAGTTCTAACGGGCAGATTCTTTTGCAATTGTTTATTCAAGCGGTCATGAACACAACAAATGTGAAAAAGAATTCGCCTTCCTAGTCCTCTATCTTCCTCCAGTTATTTTGACTCGTGCATTCAAGAGAATCTTCAGGAATACCTCGCGATGATTGTTTACGAACAGATATTAACCAAGAATGAAGAGATTTAACTCCACATGGCTTGGACAGTTTGCTTTTGGTCAAAATAATAAAGCGCATTACTTACGAAGAAACGTTTTCGTGTTCCTTGATAGGTTACATCTTCCTACAACGCTGATATCAATGGAGTTTTAAAATACATTTACACACCATGGAAGTCCCAAAAGGCGTGTATTTGCGTTTGACGTGATTATGTATTACTGAGCATGCTGAGTTAGATATGGACATTTTTTTTTTCTAATAACGTTATATGCACTTCTACCTGGAGAAAGAATCAAAAATATCTACGTCTAATGTTATTGCCATATTAAAACAACATTCCACAAAAGAAGATCTTTCAATCAACAAATGGTAAAAAAAAATACAAACGTGCTATAATGTTTTCATCATTTTTTTCCAGGTCTTCTTTTTTCATATCATCATAGTCATGAATAGGGTAAATTTTGGCAAAGGTGAACGTTACCTCTCCTTTCGATGTTTAAAATAAGAGTGGCGATACAAGTGATACCGGAAGATATGGGAAAACATGGACCATATTATTGATTGATAAAGGAACAAGAAGCGATGGAATCTCATCACATCTGTCTTAAATGTGAATTATTAAACTTTGAAAAATACATGTATCCCACCAGCCCTGATAAATGTCAGAGCTTAGAATATTTAAATGCCTTAACTACTTCAAATCGTCAATTGTGATACCATATTATTCATTCTGTAATATCAAAATCGAAATAAAATTTAATACGCATGTGTGATACCTGATCAAAGCAGTGGTCATTTGAAGATGTTGAAGGCTATGAAGAGTCATTTTAAACTACGTTCAAACCATCCCTTACTTGCCTTCGGACACCATGCATAGATTTTGATAAGCAGTTTAGCTAAATAGCCTAATATGGACACATGTCATTTAATTAAGAAATTAGGGGCGGTAGTATGGAAGTAATTTTCTTGACCTATATCTTTAGGCCTATGTGTCCTTCCTGACTATCCGTCTGTCTATCACCTAGTATCTCTGATGACTGCTTCATCGTCCTAAGTGTATCTTATATCCATGTTTTTTTACTAAATTCTCATTATAAGAGTAAAAAGACAATTTAAACATTGAAATAAATTTGAGTGATAAATATTAACCAACGATATGACTATACTTTGATTTGTCCTGAAAAAGCAAATATAAATTTTGATACTATCTATATAGTGAAAGGGATTTGAAGGTATTTATGATTATACTGGACCTTTTATTTATCGCTTTCATTTATCATCATCATTTTTGTAATTATGCATTTTAACAGCCTTTTAAACAAAATGGATACACGGAATAATCCGATTTAAGGTAACACTTTCAAAGAGTGAAACATTAAGTAGCTTTTAGAACCTAAAGCTGATTAAGTAAGCAAAACTATATCACTTTCTGAACCAATGGGCTTAACATGCCTGTAAGTTTATCCGGCTTCATTTATTCTTATGTCCGAGTAAGTGATTGAATGATATACATTTACATAAAAGAAAATACCAAGGGTTAATGCATGAAGAGTACCTTGCTAAAACCCTCATATGTTTAAATGTCTCTAAAGACTGATGACCACTCATTTACTACGGCATACAATTTGCTGAACAAAGTTCGTAAACCATCGGCCACCATGTTGGCCACAGGAGAATTTACAGGATAAAACATTCAACAGCATGAGCTTAGTTAAAATAAACTGACAAATTGATTCCATGTGTCTAGTATTCTGCAAACGTTCATATAATGAAGATAGTGTTAATATACAGTATACTTTTTGATATCTTAATAATATTAATAAATACATTTAATAATAAGAAAGGAAGTCACTCTTCCCAAGTTGTATAATATACATGTAAATAAATGGCTACATCTAAAGTGCAAGGTCTTCGAATAACTCAAAAACTCAAATCGTAAACAATAAAGAAATAACAAGCGAAAAAATAAAACCTGGCTACAAATTAGGAAAAACTTTATATAGCCTAATATGTACTACTTCTACTTCTACTTCTACGTTTATTCTCATTAAAGCCTGTTCAGCATCTAGATGAGCTCTCTGGTTCTAGAGAGATGATATACTTTTGAAGGTATAGTGACTATGCACTCTGGTCCTAGAGTAGATGACGTATTTTGACATACGGACACGGTTGCCAGGGAAGGTTCCCCTACTCTTATTTCGAGCAGCCGTAGCTTAGTCCGTGACGTTCTTTTACATCCGACAGTGTGTCAGGAACACTTCAGATGGGACCGACGAAACAAGGAGACGTGCCGGGACCGGGGCTCGACCCCACGACAGATGTAGTTCATACGATTACGAGTCCAACGCTCTAACCGATCGGCCACGCTCCCCTCTACACTAGTATACAGTATGGGGAAAAGGTGTTTTAGATGCGTAGAACAATGTAAACATGGTAAACATAATTGCTGTCTTAACTGAAGTATTTATGATACTAGGTTTCCTTCATATTTGCAATGAAGTTAATAGGCATGTGAAAAAATATTCTGCAGCAATTCAACACATGTACAGTACATTACAAGGGGTTAAGCATTTAGGTCCTGCACATAAACTAACAATGCCATTAATTCGGTTAATGGTAGATCATATTCGCTTCATATTCAACAGCATATTCAAGATGCTTAATAACAATTTCTGGTATGCTTTCCCCTGTCATGTTGTAAGTTGTGTGAAGTAATATAACTGACGTTAAACTGGTTGAACTGGACAGACAGATCTTCCTCTTGTAGCATGTTTACAGTGGGACGGGTAATAAGAGTAAAATGTGATGTAGGAGTTTTTCGGACGCTCTTTCCCAGTATCACGATCAATGATACCTTTCGAGAAACATGAATATAAAGGATTTATTATTATAATATTACAAAATCAATAAATAATAACATTTTGAACAGTGAAATCCGTTCTTTTTGTAAATTAGACTACTTTAACATGTGTTTAATAGATTTACTCGTATTTTATTGTTTTTCTATAATGACCTGTATACGCAACAAATAGAATTGATTGGACTGAAGCTCAATCAATTCTTTTTGTTGCGTAAACCTCAATCCGTGGTGATTGCAGGGTACATTTCGCTAGTCCGACAATGCGCTAGTCCGACACTGCGCTAGTCCGAAAATGAAATACACGGCGCTAGTCCGACAATGCGCTAGTCCGACACTGCGTTAGTCCGAAAATGAAATACACGGCGCTAGTCCGAATCTGAAAAACATTGCGCTAGTCCGAAAATGAAATACACGGCGCTAGTCCGAATCTGAAAAACATTGCGCTAGTCCGAAAATGAAATACACGGCGCTAGTCCGAATTTGAAAAACAATGCGCTAGTCCGACATTTGTGTCGGACTAGCGCATTGGATTTTAGATTCGGACTAGTGCAGTGGATTTCAGTTTGAAATTGACACACTGCGCTAGTCCGAATTTGAAAAGCACTGCGCTAGTCCGACATTTTTTTTTTCAGATTCGGACTAGCAGGTGGAATTTTGTCGGGGGTGCGAAACTTCAAATAGTGGACCTTTTGGATGAAACATTTTGTTTTGGTCGACCCTAAACTAATTTCAGTCGTTTCCAAAAAGTGACAAGCAAAAAAAAAAACATTTTTAGTATTTTCACAAGCGTTTTGTAGCGCGTTTTTTATTAAAAATAAAAACCTCCACCTTTCAAGAGGTATTTTAGTACTTTTAAGGTTCTTTTGGGGGGACCTTTGGAGGGCTTTTGTGGACCTTTTTTTGTACATTTTTACGACGCACCCGCCCCACCCCACCCCGTTTACAGGCCTGTTTCTGCCGTAATCCGAATCTGAAAACACCAGTCCGAAAAAAATCCACCAGTATGATATTGAAATTAAATATGTATGGTGGCATAAAGAATCAATTTGTCATCCCTTCACACTGTCAAAATCAATTTACATTGATTATAGTTTTAAATTTATAGATATTTTTTTAAATTTTTCATTCGTTTACATTCTGATTTGGGCAATTTTTCGTCTAATATAACGAAGTTGCTGGGGACAGACAAATAATATCCTTTTACGCCATTTACTTCATTTTCGGACTAGTGCAATGTATTTCATTTTCGGACTAGCGCAGTGTATTTCATTTTCGGACTAGCGCAGTGTATTTCATTTTCGGACTAGCGGAGTGTATTTCGTTTTCGGACTAGCGCAG
>JXSR01S001526.1:19436-30814 GCA_000969725.1 Ophiothrix spiculata
TTTTACTACTTTTACGCTACTGATATTACTGTACCGCACATTTTTAGTCAAAATAAGCCAATTTTAACACAAATATCAAGGTTTTATATCCAGTTTTGGCTGAAAATAGCAAAATTTTCACGCGCTACGCGCTCATTACAAACAAATTAACTTTATATACATCGGGAAGAAACATGAATTTCGGGACGGTAAATGTTTTTGCCCCCCTTGGCTTACATGCTTTCGTACGGCCCTGCAAATGACTCCAATCGTTTTGATGTTATGAGCAATATGTATTGCACAGATTCTTACTTCACAACAAAGACTTAGTTATGATACATAATTTTGAAAATGTGAGCAAGTAAGAAGTCGCAGTATAAATGACAGACGGGTTTTTGAATATATATAATTGTTTTTAATCACGTGCTATATACGTAGACTTCCTGTACTTCTAATTTGTCTTAGCAGAACAACGGTAGATGCACATTAACACGTTCTTAAGTCTCAACGTAATTCAATTTAAAATCTGTTTAACTTGAACTCAAAATCAGGCGTTTCGATTGTTTAGAATTACATTTATTTGTAAACAGGGTAAAATTAGGCTCACAGTTTTGTTTTATGTTAGAAATACTTTCCAAGTGTTTGAAATTTAAATCAGTTGAATCAGTGTAATTATTGGTTAAATGCTTAGTTCCTAGAATCAGATAATTTGTTTTACCGGCATTAATAGACAGTTTGCTTGCTCTAAACAAATTATTTATCTCATTAAATTATTTATTGATTGCATTAATTTTTGAATCAATGTCAGAATATTGCTGGATAGGAATTGTCTTTTATAGTAATCTCTTTACTCCCGAAGTGCCACTTTGATTGCACAAGGAAGAACTTGTATTTGAATTTATATTGTATCTTTTTTATTTGCTACTATGTTTCTATGGTAAATGCACGATTTCCTGTTTTATAGATTCAACTATGTAAATAGCCGTGCTTTCAAAGTAAATGATGCTTTTGGTTTCGTCATGTCAAGTTAAACGTTTAACTTGATGGTGACATGACTGAAATAGGACCAGAATTGACTAGAAACATGCAAAATGGTTACGTCTTCAGTTTTGGACTCAACAATTAAAATCTGATGTCTCAAACTTGTCTTTATAATAAAAAGGGTTATTCACGATATTTCAGAACCTTCAATCATGTTAATAGATATTTAACCTATTATTATGGACCGGTGTAGCAGGAATGTAAGTCCCCCGTTCTTATTGCCCGGATTGTACAGTAAAGCATAGGCTATGACAACTCTCACGCAACATTAGTTTTAAGCACACACAAAATATTTACTGAGTCAGGTGACTCAGATACGCGAGTCTTTTATTTGTCTCTGTAGTGATGCACTTTGTATGCTAACTGAGTCACTGTAGTGAGTCATGTGACTCAGATGTGATGAGTCAAATGACTCCGATCAAGTCCAGTTGAATCAGAAGACTCAACTTCATTACCTTAATGAGTCATCAGTTTTGTCTCTGTAGTGACGCACATTTATACTTGTAGCTTGATGTCAGCTCCAGAAGTACCACATATTACTTCTGACAGTGTTAAATGCCAAAAAAGTGCTCACAGAAGTGACAATTTTGTGTCATCAACCACTAACCAACCCTTTCGTCACCGACCATGCATGTTCAAGAAAATGGCCGACCAACAGCCTCGTTTTCAAATTTCATATTTGACTCAGTAATTTATGTAAATGAGTCAAAAGTCGTTATTGACTCAAAATTCTCCAAAAAGTGAGTCAATATGGTATCATCATACTGAGTCACCTGAAATTTGACTCACTATTGGAGTATCTGTGAGTCAATTATGATTCACGTAGTATCATAACTGAGTCAATTTGTACATGACTCACGTAAAATAAGGCAAAACGAGTCAACTGACTCAGTAAATATTTTGTGTGCATTATTCCGTTATGATCTATGGAAGGTGGACTACGATTACTTATATTGAGCCACATCAATTGAAAATAGCAAAGGCTATGCAATTATAAGAAATATGTTGTTGAAGTTTTTTCGAACTATAGCTCTGTTTTTGTTATACCATGTTTGTCAAAAATACTAGAAATTCTTGTTTCACATGGACTTTATAAATAATAATAACATATTTTTAGGAAAAACATGACTTTTGAACTAACCATTTGACATATTATGACTTTTATAGACCTGGGGATGATACTTTGTTCTGGATAACAATTGCTTTGCTAACAGAATCTTTATTATAAATTCCAGAGTTTTATTAAGTTAAATAACCGTGACTTTAAACATAAGCACAAGTTCAAACTCAAAACACTTCGTTGTTTAGATTAACATTATTGATGCTTTGTTGCCATGACATAGCATTGATTTATGACCGAAGAATAGATCTTTTTAATTAGCTGTTTTGACACGTTGAAGATGGTCTCGAAGGTGCTTCATTAAAGAGCTATCTGTTAAGTTCAAGTTTGGGCACTTTCGGTGCAAAAACAAATAAATTATCGTCAACAGTGATTTGTCATTTTCACAATGTCATTTTATCAACCGGTATATTGGAATAAACATATTTACATAATCTATCCACTACAATTGGCAGATCAGAGGGAAAGATGGATCGGAAGGTTATAGATTGAGCACTGCAATCCTCTCCACCACCTCCACCACCCGCTTGAAAAATGCCTTAACAGGAGTTTTGCACCCCATCTTTGCTTTATCAGAAGTAATGTCTGCACAAACACGACATAAAACCTAGGAGACATCAACTCACATTTAAGGGTTAAGTGGTCAACAGCCCAATTTTCATAATCAATTTTCGATACTTTCCTAAAATCCTGGCCACATGGGTGATATTTTAAAATTAGCAGATAATGTATAATAGCCGGGCAAGGTAAAATTAAGTAATATTTAATAATGCCATCGACCATTACATTTTGATTGAATATGATGTTCAATTTATTTTCCTGATAAAATAATCAACCTACCGTATTTCATAAACCATGTTGATAAATTACAGGTTGGCTGTTTTTGCTATACAAATGTACAGGGAAAAACATCTGACTATTTGTGACTTCTATACTTCAAATGCCCATAACTGTTGAACCACAAGTCCATTTAAATAAAACAAATTGAAAGCAAAGATTGTTTATTTTATGCAATGCATTTATCTCAGTTTAGATGTTAGAACAATTATTATAACATTTTTTTGTAAATCTGACCGATGCATCAATTACGATTGAACGATTACGACTTAACGATTTAAGATTCTCTTTTACATAAAAGTTTAAAGTGGAACCTCTTTAACACGAAATATGTATATATTATTTAAATTTTGATTTGTGTTATCAGGTTTGGGTTTTTTAATATATTTCGTATTACAGATATTCCACTATATCTGTAAAGCTAAACACAAAGGCAATTTGATATACTCAAATCATCAGTAGTGTTAAAATACAAATAACCTTCTTCTCGCTTTTTGGAGACCCTGTGTTTCACCTCAGTATCATCAGTACCAAATTGGGTATATTAAACTAAAATTGCCTCTGTCTAATGGACATTCACTGCAAGGTAATTTTATTTCATATCATAAAGATGGACATTACAACAAATGGAAAAGTACCAGTGGACATAATTTACACGATTATGGAGCACTTAAAATGTGCACTTTGCTATAAAAATGCAATTTGCAGAATATGAAGTAGATATTTACAAAGCAATCATATAGTCGAGCGTTTCTCGTGGGACATTTTTAAAACGACAAGATTATCTTAAAGACAAGCAGTATACCATTATCTAAGCCTTTGGGTAATAAACCTGGCATGAAAAGATGTACACAATAAGTATCAAGTATTCGAAACTAAGAAACAGTTTACACTTAAGAATAATAATGGATGCCAAACTTTCTTTAACTCTAGTAATGTTTCTTATTTTGATATCATCTATTCTTTTTAAAATCTATTAGTAATATTGATAGCTGATTGTTTCTTTTAATTATGCATATAGCGAAATATAAATATAAGGATAGCAAACAGTTACAAACTAGGTTCTTTTTACTGGAAACATATAGACCTAGTATACAAATATTGACTTCTCATGAGGGCAATAGTGAATTGAAAAATGAAATTCACTCCAAGAAAGAGTGACACGTTCAGTCTTTCGTTTTTTGAGTGTTTAATGAGCAATATTTTCCAAAACGAACCTGCTGTAGCTGAGTTCCACCAAAACTAGTTATCTCGAAGCTTAATGTGACAGATTCTGTTTTTATTCTAAGCCCCTGAATTGCGTAAAATACATAAATGCATTTTATTCATTAACAATAGACAATAAATTACTAACAAAACACTATTCTGTCTGTCTTTTTGATTTAATGCAAAATAATTGGTAGCTAATAATCAGTTAATCAAAACGTAATTAAAGTTACATAATTTGCACTATAATATTCATTACATGTAACAGATGTGTAATACTTCAATACCGAAGCAATAGTTGAATTTTTACCAGGTCATTCCCCCGTTGAATCCATTAATATTGGTATATTAACTATCGGCGGATGATAGATGGGATTTTTAAACAGATTTGACAGCTATAGTTATTCCAATATTTTCCGTCAGAAATAATTCATTTTTCTAGTCTCATCAACCGTTTTACCACACTTGTTTGTCGACAAATTGTATTTGAACTTTGCCCCGATGCTTGATTTTTGACACGATATATTTTAGATTTATGGAGCGAAATGCCTAAATATTTTGGTACAATTGGCGCAAAATTTGACACAACTGGCACAAGCATCCGCCATCCGCCTATGATTTATATAAACGGTATTATGAAGTTTAGAAATTAAGATCCAGTCAGATTACGTAAATTTGCGTTCATTTTGCGAACGGTCTATAAACAACAAATTTCTGATGACACCACATAGTGACCAAATTCCGGGCGTTTTTTTAACTTTTCTAAATGTGTCAATATTATGGGAATTTTAATGTTTTACAGAATACAGTATTCATACAGGAGCTTACGAGACCATGTAAAAAGCCTCAAATGTACCACCGTTATTAATTAATATACAAATTAAATACTAAAAGTACAACGATAATCATGATAATGTAAACAACCGCAGTTAAATTTAAGTAGAATACTTTCATAAGATGAAAGAGCATGCAAAGAACAATAACAATAACAGGCGAAGGAAGCAATTCAGATATGTTATTTACCTGCTGTATAACGGGATGATCTAAAATATTCACACCCCTGAATTAAGTTCTCACGGGGAAGATTCTTTAGCAATTGTTTATTCAAGCGGTCATGAACACGACAAACGTGTAAAAGAATTTGCCTTCATAGTCTTCCGTCTACCTCAGGTTATTTTGACTCGTGCATTCAGAGAATCGTTAAGAATACCTCTCGATGATTATTTGCGAACAGAATTTAACCAGTCCAAAGGATATGGCGGTTTGCTTTTGGTCAAAATAATATAGTGAATGCTTTATTTACCAGAAACGGTCTTGTTCCTTTATGTGTAACTGACCCTGAAAGTCCCGGAGGCTTTAATTTGCATTTGACGTGATATATAAATAATATAAAGATGATATCTTGATGTTTTGGAAAATTTTGCACTTGACAATGACTGGCATGATTCACCTGGTAAAAAGTTGCATACAATGAACGCATTGTAGTAATTCTTCTCTAACTTCATAAATGGCAATCTCCATTAAAGAACATATTCCTACAAGAGGTTATTTATATTACAAATTATCAAATTAAAACATGGTATCATAATCAGCCGAACATTTGTTAGGTCTTAGTCTCACACTAAGGTATATAGACATTGCAAATATAGTTAAAAGTGTATTATAAGAGTAGCGGATTGTCTGATGAAAGATAGTACAAGCTGTACATCCACTGATAAGAGTATATGTGATGGCTCCCCCCGAAAAGGGGAAATTTGCAGATGATATCAATTTTGATTTTATCATTTCACTTGTTGTAGCATTTTCTGAGCTTTAAAATGACACCTTACTTGTTGAAATTGATAAAGGCAATCAAATTTTACAACAGAAAATCTGCTGGAAACTCTTTCTATTTCCTTATTTTTTGCTGCATATTTTCATCACACGTATCTGTCTCTCGGTGCATTACAGAGAAAAGAGAAACAGTTCATGAACTTATATCATAATTATTCATTGATCAAAAACAAGAAATATTGGATTTCTTCAACACATCTGTCTTTCAATGTGAATGGTTTAACTTTGAAATGCGCGTCCCATTCAGTGAGTTAATTCAGTTAAGAATCTTTCAATTACTTGAATGTTATAATGATTTATATTTTAAAGTAAAACCTCAATTGACAATTATTGTAATATGACGATTCAATTCCTACGAAATTCTTGCATAAAAGTGTATAAAGTGCAATGTTAAAATGTTTGAAAAAATAATAAAACATACGGTATATTAATAAACATGTTCAATACGCTACCATGACTTTGATCTTCAAGGTTATGGGAGGGCAAAATTCCTCACAACAATACATGATTACTTCTGATGAGAACATGTGATACAGGTCGAAAATTCAAAGTATATGTGACCGTCCAGCTCAAAACAGCAGTGAATGCCAGATCTTGTCATTTTCACTTTTTTACTCATTTGCAAATACCATGCTTTAAGGATTAAAATGACACCTTAATGAACTTCACACGATTTCCAGAGGTAAAATTATGGTCCGTTAAAGGTTGCCAGGGAGTAAAACGTATAATTGAGATAAATGCGTTCAAAGTTTAGTAAGCTGTATATATTCTGTTGATCGTCTTAAGAATATGCCAATTTATTTCACCTTTCCTATCATTTTCTTGAAATGAAACTTCGCTTGTATTTTGTAGTAAGCACTAGGATTGTGAATCTGTCAAAAATCAATTTCGGCAAATTATGACCTTGACATGTATTTTCACCTGTAGCGCAAAATGAAGTTTCAGGCATTTACTGCTCATACGGGCTGGAAGGTCACATATGAATGTTCACCAAGTGCTAGCTAAAAGCGTGTTTAAACCTATTAGTAATAGTGCTACAGAAGGTGTCGACATCTTGTGAAGACTACTAGTATGTGCGAAGAGTTATTTTGAACTTGCCTTTAGACATTATATCAGTGATGAGCAGTTTATCTAAATAGCCTAATATTGACACTTGTCATTTAATTAAGAAATTAGGGGCAGGAGTATGGAAGTAATTGCCTTAACCTATATCTGCAGGCCTATTCATCCTTCCTGATATCTGTTTGTCTGTCATCTTGTATTATCTGACGTCTGACTCGTCTTACAGGGTTTGTCTAATATTCACACTGAAAGTTTGTTAAATTCCTGGAAATTTAGGACAAAAACTGTAATGCTACGTTAAATGCTCTGCTCAAAAATTGTATTTGTGTTATGTTATAATATGTTACTATTGACCAATTAAACGCACACTTTGAAGTCTTCTTCACATTCGTGTGAATTCATTTTGTTTTGATACAGACTATGTCACGGATTTTAGGACTGGGGGGCAAACAGCTGTCATAATAAGACAACTCTTTCCTAACACGGGTCTGTTAGATAGATATGAGGTTGTCTTCAAACTTGTTAATCTAATCTTGTTCACACTTATTATCGATGAGAATTTTTTTCCTAAATCACCTTTAGCTGATTGACAAACAAAATGTAGAATGCAATATGCGAATAATCTAATATCGTCAAATGATCAAATGAAGCAAAAGGGGGCGAAAGGGGGATAGGTCCACCTCTATCTATCTAGGTCCAGTTATAGTTCTGGTTCAGTGCTGAAAATGTTTTTATAATACTACCATTTCTGGGATTGGGTATATGGCGAGTTAAGGTATGGGCGAGTTAAGGAGAGTTAGTTGACAAGGGCGAAAAGCGAGTTAATTGGCAAGGGCAAAAGGCGAGTTAGTTGACAAGGGCGAAAGGCGAGTTAGATGACAAGGGCGAAAGGCGAGTTAATTGACAAGGGCGAAAGGCGAGTTAGTTGATAAGGGCGAAAGGCGAGTTAGTTGACAAGGGCGAAAGGTGAGTTAACTGACAAGGGCGAAAGGTGAGTTAACTGACAAGGGTGGTAACTGACCCCTTATTTCTAACCATATAAACAAACCATATAAGCCCCCAAAATCAAAAGTCATGGGTGACAGGGGCGCTTCATTTTTAACATTTTTTTGTATTGATTGAAGTGTTTCAATTATTTTGACCAAGATTGTAGATGAGATGTACAATCTGTCCAGTTATGCATAGACAACCTTTGACCTTGAGTGATATTATAGTATTCATGGTCCAAATTTGGTCCTGGTAGGGTCAAGGGTTTGTAAGTTATGGTTGTGACCTTGGAATGACCTGAGATGAGTTAAAGTCTTTTTTTTTGGATAATTTTAAGATTTGACATCTGGATGACCTTGACCGGACCACTCCCTAGAACACTCGGGGTACCAATTATTATCAATGGTCCTGGTTTGATCCAGGTAGGGTCCAAGGTTCTTGAGTTATGGATGTGACCTTGCAAAGATCTGGAATGACCTTGGGTCAACTCTCCTTTCAATTTTGAGCCTTAACCTTAAAATGAACTTTGGTGACATTTGACCTTGGATGTCCTTGACTGGACCCCCCCCCCCCCCTTAGTTAGAACATCAAGGGAGCCAATTGCTACCTATGGTCCAAGTTTGGTCCAGATTTGATGAAGGGTTCTGGAGTTATAAACCAACAAACAAACATACATCCATGAATTATAGTGTACTAGCGGGGTACCGTTAGCTGATGACTGGAACCCCCTTAAAATAAAAGGTCAAATGCTATTCAAGGTTGGTCCATCCAGATAAGCGAAAGAGTTCTAGAGTTATGGATGACTTTGAATTGACCTTTGATGACCTTAAGTTAACTGTTTTTTCACTCTCATGATTTGACTTTGTATTGAGTTTTGACCTTGAATGACATTAACCGATCCTCTTCTAAAATTCTCAGAGAAACTTGATGATCCCAGTTTGGTCTAGGTAGCTAGGTCAAGGGTTCTAGAGTTACGGCTGTGTCTGACCTCGAAATGACCTGGGATGACCTTAGGTCAATTTTTTTGACAATTTTAAGATTTAACCTCAAAAATGATCTTTGACTTTAGATGACTTCTACCGGATCACCCCTATAACACTTAGGGGACAATTGCTAATCATGGTCCAAGTTTGGTCCAGATTGGATCAAGGGGTCTGGAGGTATAAACTAACAAACATACACGCACACACATACATGCCATGAATTATAGTATAATGATACTGTACGATTGCCTAAGTTTTTTTCAGATTTTATTTTGCCTAACTTTTCTACATCACTTGCCTAAAGCAGTTACCACCCTTGTCAGTTAACTCGCCTTTCGCCCTTGTCAACTTACTCGCCTTTTGCCCTTGTCAACTAACTCGCCTTTTGCCCTTGTCAACTAACTCGCCTTTCGCCCTTGTCAATTAACTCGCCTTTCGCCCTTGTCAACTAACTCGTCTTTCGCCCTTGTCAATTAACTCACCTTAACTCGCCCTTTATCCATCCCCCCTCCCCCTATTTCTATACCATAACTCAGCACTGATTACTATCTGGCTCTTTTAAATACTGTACTGGAATCTATTCTGGTATTTTGTATCAAATTTTTTTAAAGTATACTTTTTTACTCTGAGAGGGTAGAACTCGGGGAGGATAGAACTCTGCATATAGAACAGCTGCTTTATAGAATTGTCTGAAGACCAACTGTTTATCATTTTAAATTTATTAAAATGTCATTCAATGTTTACCTTGTATTTCTGGGCCTAAACCTGGTATTTCTCGAATATTTATTTTACAATTAAAATCAAGCTCCTCAGAGCTATCCTGTTACGGCCTATAACTATTATAAGCCCAAAACCTTTTGGAAACCTATTAAAACCTATTAAAACTTATCTGTATTAAGTCAAAAGAACTTAGTTGATCTCTAGTAATTTGCCTCAGTAAATTACGACGCCCTTAACGCCTTCGGAGTTACTACGAAGTTGATTATATGAAAGGATATCCATAAATGCACTGTTGTTACCATCAAAATATCACCCTTGTTGTATCATAATGAAATCCAGATGACGAAACATTGATTATGGACCCAAACTATCACATACGTATCCTTGACATTTGTAGATTTTCTTGAAATTGAAAGTGTTATGTTACTTTTTTCTAGATTTAAGTACGACATACCCCTATCGTCAAAAGCATTCATTGAAAAGAAAATGAATCAGCGATACGTTACAAAGCTTTACCGGTATATATATATACCTTAAATATCCCTAAACACAAAATTCTCGGCTTGAGGATAACTTCCCCCACTTTCAAAACAGAAACTCATTAAAGTACTTTTAGCGCTTAAAACTGATTGAATGAGTAAAGGAATTTTAACGCACTTTATAAACCTATAGCTCAACATGCTTTTAAGTTTAATCCGGCTTTATGTCGGTTTATGTTCAAGTTAGTGATTGAATGATATAGGCCTACATTTACAATTTTAAAATACTGATAAATGAGAATGCCGAACTTAGAACATCAGGAGCAATTACAGTGTATTTAAAACATTGCTCTAAATGTTAAAGTTTCTCTGATTACCGATGCCACTCATTCATTTACTAAATTAGCAATGTGTTGAAAATAAACCTGATCATAAAGTTCGTGAATCAGCACAACAGATTATTACATATAATGCACGTTTTTTAATAAGTTTTTCCTTATGATTTTAACAGCTTTTCAAACAAAATATGTATTGATACAGAATAATTCAGAAATCAATTTTAATCAAATCAATCAAAATTTGAACTTAATCTTAACTGTTTTTGTAATGACAAATAACGGCCACTCTTACAAGCAATTTCGAATTCCTGCGAACTAATTAGTTTAAGTTTAGCATGCCTTTAAACCAATAGGGCTTAAGTTTATCTAATTTGTCCATGTTAATGATTGAATAATACCTACATTTATAATACCTAAATTAGTGCTCCATTTTTTCTAAAACACCCGCAATGTTAAACTGTCTCTAACGACTAATGACCCCTTAGTTCCTAATCACTCTGGTTCCTAATATACAATTTGCTAATAAAAAAGTTCATAAACCCTTCGGACTCAAGAGAATTTACAGGATATAGGAGTGAACAGCATGGGCTTAGTTAAGATAAACTTACAAATTATGAGATACCCTATTCACTCGTCCAATTCAACTATGTATTTTCTGTATGAATGTCACTGTAGCAATGGGTTATTTCATATTAGTGTGCCAAAAATTATTACAAAATACTTTTATAATGCTTAATCATAGAGTAGGGTGACTTGTCAAACTATTAAAAGTTGGAGTATTTAAAAAATTAAA
>JXSR01S001526.1:44816-55456 GCA_000969725.1 Ophiothrix spiculata
CTTGTTACTTATGCTTCCCCTGCTGAGTTGTCTGGTATTAAAACCTTGTACGGTTGACCATGTTGACAGATGGATTTCAAAGGATTCCATAGTGATGCTATCATGGTTTCAGGGAGGGTAGTCTAAAATATAGTGTGTTGCAAAGGTTAAAAACAAACACACATCTCTTTAATAGTACAGCCTTGGTGAACCAGAGTACACTGCACTGTGAACATGGACCCAACCCCTTCTAGGCTCAAAGGATTTTTATAGACACTCATAGAAGGAAAAGAAAACATGAAAACAAGATTGAGATTAAATCTGGAATTAAATCCTTAAATTACCATTGCCCCCAAACCCGGCTTAAAAAGTATGAAAATTATGACCCACCCTAAATCATTGTTTTCATTCACGTGGATGGTTACAAGATTAATTCTGGGGATACCCCCGGGCTTCGAGTTTTAACCAAATACTTTATTCCAACACAAGCTAAAGTGTGTTTACTTAAATTTACTACAAATCGACAAATTCCATAAAACATTCAAAATTAACAATTTTAAATAGTAATAAAAACAATTATAGTAGTAAAATGTACTAATATTATTGATCATAATTATAATAATTCATTAGCTGCATCATTTGGCAACAGGAGCGTTATTTAATAGTGGGGTTAGACAAAATAAATTTTAACAAAGTAGGAAAAGGGCTTGAACAAAGTGGTTATGAGCTTTGACCTCGCATTGCCGGCAAATTGTCTAGACTTCAATATTTCTCGATAAACAATGTTTATCAGATTGAAAAACATTGTTTATCAGAAAAACAATGTTTATCAGTTGAAAAAACATTGTTTTTTTCAGAAAAACAATGTTTATCAGATTGAAAAACAATGTTTATCAGATTGAAAAACATTGTTTATCAGAAAAACAATGTTTATCAGTTGAAAAACAATGTTTATCAGATTGAAAAACAATGTTTATCAGATTGAAAAACATTGTTTATCAGAAAAACAATGTTTATCAGTTGAAAAACATTGTTTTTCAGAAAAACAATGTTTATCAGATTGAAAAACAATGTTTATCAGATTGAAAAACAATGTTTATCAGATTGAAAAACATTGTTTATCAGAAAAACATTGTTTATCGGATTGAAAAACATTGTTTTTCAGAAAAACAGTATTTATCAGTTGAAAAACATTGTTTTTCGACTGATAAACATAGTTTATCGAAAAACAATGTTTTTCAAGTGAAAAACATAGTTTATCGTGAAAAACAATGTTTTTCTCGAAAAACAGTGTTTATCAGTTGAAAAACAATGTTTATCGGGAAAAACAATGTTTTTAACTCGAAAAACATTGTTTTTCTGTTGAAAAACACTGTTTATCTGCGATAAACAATGTTTATCGACTTATTGTACATTTGGCTTGCCATAGGCAGTCGTATTATGCGAAAATATCTTGATCCTGGCAGAATCAGACTTTCAAATTTATTAAATTTGGTTTATTTTTTCTTTAAAATATTTGAACATACTAGTACACATAATACTCTTGTCATTTTCACTTTTTTAATTATTTGCAAAGAACATGCTTTAAGGTTTAAAATGACACCTTAATGAACTTCACATGATTTCCAGAAGTCAAGTTATCGTCCATCAAAGGTTGTAAGGGAGTTAAAGGTATAACTGAGATAAACGCGTTCAAAGATTAGTAACTCCTATATTTTCTGTTTATCGTCGTAAGAATATGCCAATTTATTTCACATTTCCAATCATTTTCTTGAAATGAAACTTTGCTAGTATTTTGTAGTTAGCACTAGAATTGTGAATCTGCCAAAAAATCAATTTCGGCAAAGTACGACCTTGACATGTATTTTCACCTGTAGCGCAAAATGAAGTTTCTGGCATTTACTGCTCATACGGGCTGGACGGTCACATATATCCTGTACTATACGCTGTAAAAGTGAAGTTTATGACATCAATGATGAATAGGAAAGGAGCAAGTGTGTCACCCTGTAATACACCTGCCTGGATATTAAAGACTTCTGTTTCCCTATCTGAAGAGATGACCTTGGTCTAGTTGCTGTATACATGTTGCTGATGGGAGACAATCTTATCTGGACGCTGAAAGATGCCAGTATCTTACACATTTTGACTCTGTGAATGCTGTTTTGGCAGCCATTTTGTTTTATGCAAATTAAGCGCTGTTCCACCAAGTGCATTTTTCTACTTTTTTGGTATGTTAATACCGTGATGGTCTAATATTATCCTGTAAAAATTATTACTTTTGCAAATTGTTTGACCTATGGGTTTAATTTTCATTATAATGATTAGCCTATAGGTCTTTTAAGAAAAAAAAGTCGGGACGGTCGGGCAGGATTAATTAGACACAGTACATACAAATAGATGCTAGTACATTGTGAATGTGTTTCAATTCTGGTTCTGAAAAGTATTGCAATGTAGTTAAGAGTAACTACAGGGTGTTCCTATATCGTACTACATAATACTTAAAATGGAACTTATATTATTAGGATAAAAAGCTCCTTTTTCATCTCTGCTATTGCTTTTTGCGATTCGTGTGATCTGATTGAATTGTCCTTTCTCGCCTTTGTATTTTCATTTGTTGAACTTAATTTTAAGAGTGCTTTCCTTAAAGGGGCTTACAGGTCTTTTATGTAATTACATTTCAGAAGTTCACAAGGAACAATTTCAGACCTATTGGGCATGGGGTGGATTTGGGTGATCAACAGTTTGATGACTGGTACGAAAATGTCTCAATCCAAATAACTTTGTATCTTACAGATGATGTAGAATGTTAGATGTGTTTAAACACTTGACTTTCTTGAGTTGTGAAATTATTCTGACTTTAAGCTAAGAATGGCCAGTATTATGTACATAGAATGGTTCCTTTTAAACAGAAATTCATCTTTACAAATTAAGTATTATTATTTTTTTTAAATCACAGAACTATTTTACATATTCTTATAAAAAACGTGGTATGTTTATTTTTTACTTGATGACAATGGACGGCATAACCATCCTGTTTCAGAATCGTTGGGACTGGATGAAGCTTGTATGCTCTGCGACCGAGTCTTAGAAATCATAACCGTATTCTTAAAATTCCTAATGCTCTCTCAGGTCTTTTTTGTGTTGTAGTTTCATTACTTTGGTCCTTTTCCAGTTCTCTTATTTATTGCTTTGTGTGTTGCATAGTGTGTATACTTACATTTGTTTGTTGTATATCTTTGTCTCTCCTGCATGTGTTTGGATGAAACCAAACCGTGCCCTGGGTTTACTGTACATTCTTTCTAACTTTTTTGCAAATAATAGAATGATTAAATATAATATATCAGGAGTTGGACAAGGGTATGGATTTTCAACAAAATTCAATTTATAATCTATAAAAAGTTTACTTTTCAAATATGACAAGTGACTGGTTTGGTCATCGTATGATGGGAAATAAATGGACCGGAAAGAAACAATATACCATGAATGCCAAGGCTACAACAAATAATTATTTCACCCTGGCTTAGATTTTTGACAGTACATTTATATTTTGTTATACCTATTATTTATTTATTTACCTTTATATGAAAGTAAATCTGCCTTAATTGCTTTATGTTCTTAGCAAATATCAGTTCTTATATCCATAGAGTGTGTCAGGGAGAAATAATTATATTTCAAAGCAATTTGTTTCTGTCAAATGTAACAAGAATTGTATTGCAAAAATTTCGTTGGGTCCCATTTTTAATGACAATTGATTCATAAATTATTATAAAGTATTTCAGTTGACATATTCTTTTAATGAATATCTCAATCCAGTTTGATGTCACAAATATTTCTTCATATGAGCAAATTCGGGGGGAAAGATCATGCCATAAATTTGACACAGATTAGACTGTATGTAGGACAAATCACGATTTGCATATGCAGAAGTTTCCAAGTATTTTGTCTATTGAAACTAGGCTGGCCAGAATAATTAGGATAATTTGATCGCATCAGTCATGCACTTTTTGGTCATGGCCGTGTCAAAAGGAGACGTCAATAAAATCAACTATAATTTTAAAAACATATAGCACCGCATTTGAATTGATTATGTTTTATATGAATCACCATAATAAATCCTCCATATTAGGCTATAACATTTAGGAAGATTTACTTCAGTATGTCTGAGCACCCACTCTTGAGTATTATTAGCTTAACCAGGGCTTTCACCTACGTCTTCTTTGAAATCGTAGAATTCATATTTTGCCAAAACGTCTTTTTTAAACATTTTTTCTTATGGCTGTCGATAATTGTGTATGACTATAGACATAGGCCTAGTCAAGAGTATCAGTTCTAAAATTGATGTAGAAAGCATCCACCCATTTTTTTGGAACAATATACGATCCGAAAATATCAAGAATTATTTCGCTTTATCTAATTGTTTCAGTACGTTAGTTCAAAAGTTAGAAAAATCACTCGACTGGATATCCGGGACTGGATAGCACAAGAGGCATTCACTAGGCAATGATAGTAAACACATGCCCCCTTCCAACTCTACCACATTCAATCATTTGTATTTTCAGATAGTTTTAGTATATGTTTTTCAAATATATACCAATCCGTACCCTTCTTCAGACTGAAATGGTATATTGCAATACAAAACAAACCGGTGTCGATACATATGATACAAATGATGGATACAGTACCGGATTTACCTTTTCAAGGGCCCTGGGCCAGGCATAAACTGAGGGCCCCATACACATCCATACCAATGATTTTTAAGTGGCTGTGACTGCTAACGTCAAAAATATGTTAGATATTTGACCCCCCCCCCCCCCCCCGGTGGGGGGGGGGGGGGTGGGGTGGTAAAAAAATCCCACCCAATATTCATTTTTTCTTCCTTTTTCTTTTCTTTCTTTTTCTTTTTGTTCTTTTTTTTTGCTCTCATGCTAAAGGGCCCCCCTTGACCTCGGGCCCTGGGCCCAGGCCCACCGAGCCCTATTATAAATCCGGTACTGGATGGATACAAGCGATGTACATATTAAGTTAACAAAACAAGTAAAATCAAACCGTGCACTTCTCAACAAACCATGTATTTTAGATTTTGCAAAAAAGTCCTTTGAAAAGCGGGAAAAAAATCATCTTTGTCGCACATATCTCGAAATGCGTCAAATATAAAGCAAGTCTTGACAAAATAACTGCCACACCCATATAGGTGCTTCAGAATTCACAGGAATGAATGATGTATAAGCGAGTTCAAAGATTCATCCGATATCAGTTTCAAATTTGACATTTCAAGCGAATCAAATTCCTGCATTATTGCTGTACATATTTCAATTATATGAAAACGTTGTGATATACGTGTAATATCATGGTCAATCGTCTCTATATATTGTGAATATGAAGCTCCGCGGTGTTTCAGTGTTATTTGTACTGATAATATGTAGTGTCATTCTTAATTCATTTGTGTTAAAAGTATTTATACTTATTCACAGAATTTGAATTTTTAATATGGGGAAAATTAAAAGTCTAATATGCTATCAGTGTTTGGACACCTTTTTACTTGGTTAAACTTGGTTGTGGTTGATAAACACGAGATGTTATTTTAAAGGCATGGCATATCCGAAGACATCAAAATACAAATTAATGATCAAAGTTAAAGGCGCAAGTTATAAATTCGATGTGATTAAAGCTTCACTTTTTTGTTTAGTTAGGTACTGAACATAGTAGCATAGAGAATAAACTAAATTTTAAGTGCATGCGTAAAATAACTCATGTCACTTTCATAAAATATCCATCTTATTTTTGTTATCAATATTTTTTAGTACTAAACGTTTGGAGCACCCTGTTTATTGTTTAGACCACGTGTACTTCAGGTCATTCGTTTTATTACGCATTAGCCCTCAAAGTATAGCCGTCAAAAGATGGCGAGAAATGACATTGTTGTCCTTTTTGTAATATTTATCAACCTGATTTTAGCAGACCAATCATAGGTGAAACAGACGTCATGTATACGAAATATAAAAACACAACACTGAAATTGTTTGACAAAGATTTGAAATTGAAACTTGCCTACTCTTTCTACAAACAGTAGTTTTCTGGACGAAATGAAATCAAGAAAAGTAAAAGGTATCAATATATTCTGTACACCGTTAATGTAACTGCAAAATTTAACCCTTAGGTTACTTTTCAAATGTTCTAAAAATTTGTCAAATGCGCAAATGCTGCAAATATTTAGTAAAAATACGAAAGTTTGTGCAAAAATAACGCACGCTTTTAAGGCATTCTGATTATTTATTAGGAATACTTTTTCTTGGTGAAAATGGATCGAAAAATTTTAGCAATCAACATGGTGATATCAATACAATCGAAGGATACAAAGTTTTCAAATGTGCAAACGGAATTATGAAGATATGTGATTTACAACATGCAAAAGTCAGACCAATCACACTTGTCACGTAACTTAAACAATATCATATCATTATTTATAACTGCTGTGAACTTTCAAAGCTTTGCTTCATCGTTTTTATTTCTATTACTATCGCTTAATCAACACCATGACAATTAAGATAAACAAAATACATAATTTATAATTTTGTTATTCAAAATCAATCTTAATATGATCAAAATATCGTAATAAATCCTTTAGTGTTACGAAAATAAAGAGAGTCAATAAAAATCTATCAACATTACTGATGGGCAACATTATTTTGCCGTGGAAAATGGGAAACTCTCACGTAATTTTGAGATCAATAAGACAAGATGCCCCTGCTAACTAGTATATCTTTATTCATCTTTGTTAGATTTGTTCGAAGTAACACAACTTGGTAAAATTGAGACTTTGAACAACGTATAGATTTTACAATCAGTCATTTGAGTTTCATCAGATATATAGTTAGGATCTTTAAATTACATCTTATAAGTTTCATGTATGCCTTGAATGGCATTTAACATATCCAGCTGATATCTGAGAAACTTTTTTTGCAATTGCGACCATTACCAGCATCAATTCTCACACGTCTCTATATTCAAGCATTCTATGACAGAAAACCTCCTGCATCGTAAAAGACCACCTCTAAAAATCTTGAGGGGAAAATTAGTCACATTATTAAGACACAATTATGTGATAATGTATTAATGTGTTTATTAAATCTCAGTAATAAGACAAGGCAATGCTTGGAATCTTCCGCCACGCGTTGTTTGATGAAATCGAATCTTGATTTTCATTGGTCTACCCTGAAGTATAGACTTACAAGTAGGTATATCGGTTTGCAATAACATGAGTATCTCCAAATCGTGTGTGTTTAGACATGTTATGTGGTATCATATGGGTTAAAAGTAAGATTTTCCCTAAATTCCTCTCTTCTATTTATTATCCTATGAACCTTTCGACAATATGCTCCTCCATGATATGAGTAGTGACGTAATCAGATATTTTCATTAAAAGGGGCGAGCAGGGGTAAATTTTTTTGCAGGGGAGGGGGATGATGGTCGTTTTGTAATTTTGTATATTGCTTAGACCCAAAAATGAGACATTCAACATATGTTCGTGTATATAGCAAATCACCCAAATTTTACTTACAGTCACAAAAAAATCCAAATTTAGTTGATGTTGGTGACTCCATATCCAGTCATACTTTCCTCTCACTACTAGAAACTTTTGTCACTTAGGCTACCATTATATAATAGCAAGAAAGTACGCCATGCATCACTAGGACTTGAACCAACTTTTATGGAAAGCATGTCGGTAAACCACTTGACTTATTAAACAACAAAACTTTGAAAAGAATTTTAACCTGTGTTGTAAGGATTTTTTTATTAGGACGGGTGTTATAAAAATGGCTAAAATATATTTTAAAGCTTGAAGTTACACTCCCTTCCCAAATTTGAAACGGACACTATATAATTACAGTACGCTAATTAATTTAGTGTAATTATTATTAAGGGGCAAAGGCAATGAAATTTCAAGTATACATTAAAATAAAGATGAGAAGTCATGGAATCTAAAACAATGTATTTCATGATTA
This sequence comes from Ophiothrix spiculata, assembly GCA_000969725.1. Lineage (NCBI taxonomy): Eukaryota > Metazoa > Echinodermata > Ophiuroidea > Amphilepidida > Ophiotrichidae > Ophiothrix > Ophiothrix spiculata. The sequence continues at coordinate 52,799 of JXSR01S001526.1, forward strand.
TCTTGGACTTTGTTTTAGTGGTATAATAATAATTAACATAATTTTGGGTCAAGTCTAGCAAGAGGGAATAAAACACGTTCAACATTCAACAAACAATGACATCATTTGTGGCAAATTTTATTTTTGAAATACTGATGATTAGAATGATGAATTGAATAGAGCTCTGTTCATTAATGTCTATTAAAAATCAATATAACACAAGTGATGTTACACTGTAACATCACTTGTATTATAGCTATTGTGTTCTTTTTATGGCCCTGTTTTGGGAAATGGAATGTTCTTAAAAGACTTGGGAGTAGGTCTATCACTTCATTTCCTTTGCCCTTTAACGCAACAAAACGAGTATTTAATCTCAAATGAGCATCTTAAATTCAACGAACAACAAAACGTTCTTATTTTCATTTAAGAAGACTATTATTTATAATTTCTAAATATTTTGGCCCGTATTCTAGAAAGGTGTTTAGCTAAATCAAGGTTTTATTTCTCGTCAATAGCACGACTCATTGAACTTTTCTGCTTGAAAGCTGCAATGATGCGTATCATTCCTGAACAGTTGATGCTCAGTTCTTTCTGGAATACGGGCCTAAAGTTTATCGCACATACCTTGAAACAAACTTAGAGTTCACTATGAAGGTCCTGACTTAATAACTGCCACACCCAACGAGATGTTCCAGAATTCTCAAAGTTGAATGAAACGCTAGCGAGTTCAAAGATTCATCCGATATCAGTTTCAAATGTGACATTTTAAACTAATCAAATTGCTAAATTATTGTTAGCCTTTGTTCTATTTATTAGAACATCGTGATATACGTGTAAAACGTCTCTCCTCTTTATCATTGTGAAAATCAAACATCAAATCGCAAGGTGATAATTGGTTATCAGAGTTTTTTACGGGTTTGATGAAATGTTTGGTTATTTTCTCATAATATAACCATTAATTAAACGTACATCTTTACCTTTTTCAATAATATTTACACTATGTGTATTATGTCTCATTCATGTCATCACGCAATAATGTTTGCAGGGGTGAAGCTGGTAAAGGATGGTGAAAAATGATTTTTTTTTGTAATATATATCAACCTGATTTGAACATCATATCAAGGTCAAATAAAAGTCACGTATTCGAGAACATTAACTTATTTAATGTTGCAGCTATTGTTGGAAGTAAGTTTTTAAAAGTTATGACGGCTACAAGTATCATGATATTGAATTCATTTGCAAAACGAAATACTTCGAAGAAGGCAAAACAACAGCAAAATAATAAAGTTTATTGTTAAATATTATCAGAAATAGATTTTCTTCCGAAAAGATGACAAATTTACTTTCAAAGGTAGGTGGTAAGTAGATCATATCCTTTAATATTTAAGATTGTTTATTTTTTTCTCATAAATCAGATGATATGACATCAGATACATTAGATTTGGTACAAAATTTCAATCATTTGGGGAAAAAATGAAAATTAATTATAGATTAATAACTGCGTATTACTTGGCGCGAGTGAAATTGTACAACAATAATACACCGCGTGCTGAAGTTGGAGTTGTCCACACTCACGAGGCGCAGCCGAGTACGCCTCATGAGTTGGACAACTTCGACTTCAGCACAAGGTGCATTATTTTTGTACAATTTCACGAGCACCAAGTAAAGAGCAGTTATTAATCTAATTCATACACGACAATAATAATAAAATTGCAAAGAAAATAAATGCCATAATTGTTTTAAAATGTGTTTGCTATTTCAATAAAACGTAGAAATACAACCATCCATCATACCATGTTAATCATTGTAATTTAGATATACCGTTCTTTTAAAATGAAACTTGTCATACAAACGCGAGCATGTTATGCGTACGCGTACATGGAATTGCGATACGCAGCGTGCAACTAGACGAGATTAATGAATGCGTATAAGTTACCAACTATCCAATAGTTTACAATTTCAACGCGTACTTAACGCAGAGTGTATGAATTGTTGATAAATGTCTCTTTAATACAAGAGAAACATTTTTTTCTTTCACGATTTAATTGGTACTTTCTCAGCATCTATTCCCATACGTATCTATATTTTTAAGCATTCTATAATGAAAACCTCCTGCATCGTAAAAGACCACCTCTAAAAATCTTGAGGGGAAAATTAGTCACATTATTAAGACACAATCATGTGATAATGTATTAATGTGTTTATCAAATCTCAGTAATAGGACAATCCAATGCTTGTAATCTTCCGCCACGCGTTGTTTGATGAAATCGAATCTTCATCTACATTGGTCTACCCTGAAGTTTAGACTTTCAAGTAGGTCTATGGTTTTTTTAAATAATATTCTACACTCTTAGAAGGCCGGGATCAAATATACGAGTAGTTTTCCGGATCATTTTATTTTGATACTTAAAGGGTTACTTTTGATCCAACGTGGATCGTTTTGATCCTTTTTCGGATTAATATATACAAATGGAACAAATTCACCAGGATCATTTTTGATCCGGTTTTAGGATCATTTTATTTAGATCCTTTTATCTGGATTACTTTGATACGGAAAGGATGAGCTCATATTTGATACCGCGTTTGGATCTAACGTGATCTTTAGTCTCATATTTGAGTACACCCCATATCCACTACATAGCCGGGAATGTATACAATGGTATAAATACGATGATTTCA
>JXSR01S001526.1:66813-87877 GCA_000969725.1 Ophiothrix spiculata
ATTTCTTTATGAAAATGCTCGAGAGATCACTGTCTTCATGTGTGCCAAGTTTGAGTATTTTTAACAAAAGCACAGATTTTGTTCCAAGAGTTTTATTTACAAAATTCACACGCCACGTTGGTCGTCGGTATTCTATTATGCTTTCAAAAGACGATTAAAGACATTTCATATTATTACAAAATATAAAATGTATTTCTCGTTGGTTGTTATTCAATCTATACATGATACATAATTGTTTCTGAATTCTGTGAATTAGATAAAATACAATATATAGGTCAGGTCGTTGTTTACAGGAATATGGTCTCCTAACCTTCACTATTTAATTACCTTAATCATACTAAAGGCGGACAAAGTCACTGAAAAGCAATTAAGTGTCATGTCTCCTTAGTTCTCTCTAAAAAGAATAGTTTACAATTGAATTAATCTTCTTCTACCTCAATAAGTTTAGATTAAACTGTATTGTATCTTAGAGAAAATGTCAAATATGCCTACATAATATGAAAAAAACTTACCTGAGATGGGAAAAAAGACTGAAGTCAACTTTGTAAGACCATGCAGTGAGAATATTAAGGAACAAAACAGTTAAAACTATAGTTTTAATATATTTGTAAATAAACTGAATGATCGGCGTAACCCTTTTTAAAGCTTGTATATCATCGTGCCAGTGGTAGTGGGAATGTTCCCACAAGATAACATAGCTAGGAAGAACTTTTTTGTTCACTTCATTTCAAATGTTAGTTTACTTTATCTAATTTGCTAAATTTGCCGTTTCTTTTTTCTTTACAATACTTTTTACTAATTAAGTGTAATTCTGTTGAATGTGAATGCTAAAATCAAATTGTCTATCTTATTCTGACAATTTCCCGAGACAATTTGTAGGTACTCATATTCAAACAACATTTTCAGTCCCTCGATCCGGTAATGTAAAGAAACCTACGGCAAGCGAGACAGAAACATTCTTTATTATCTCAGTTATGATAATAAAGGCAATTAGAGCTACTTTTACGGCGTGTTATGTATGTTAATAATGAAATTAGTGTAATCATTAGGAATTATCAAGGCTAATTAGCTCTCGTTAGAGCTATTTCGGGGAGTATGCTAAAGTTGACATATCTCGTTTGCAAAAAGATAGACAAATTAGACTTATGGCCAAGATGTAAACAGCTTATTCATCTAAGTATAATTTTTGTAGTGTTTTAGATATGTTCTTCATTCCACAGAGGATTAAGTCATGTTATTGACAAGAAAATTGTCATGTCATAATAGTTTCAACATTATTAACAGATTACTCATTGACTTATTTAAAACATTTCTTAATCTCAAATTAAGCTCAGTAACTATGACAATTTCAAAAATTTGCCTGGAGCAACTGTGACTTTACTAAACAATCTTGGAAATTGTTCGGTTCATGTTACAAAGCCAAGACAAGAATTAACATTTACCAAAAGTAGGATTTTAACGTATACATTAAGCATTCGAAGAGAAAACAAAATTTTAAAATACATTTTTTTTTTAATATTGTGAACATATAACAATTAAATTATTTAAAAATTAATCTCAGGTGGAATTTCATACTATAAGAAATCATGCACCAAGCAAACTAAAATAAAAAAAAAATCAACAGCACTAACTAGAAAGCAGTTAAAAGACCTTACAGATATTGGAAAATAATATCATCAAAGGTGAAAAATATTTTAACCTAGAACAATTCTGCGTAGAAACTGCTAATTATTTTTTCAAAAGCAACAAAGAAACGAATCACCAAAACCCGTGAGTTTATACCTTTTCTTTCAGTATAGTCAAAAGGGATGATTCCAATTCTCAAGTGTTCAAAACGTGTTCCACTGTACAATGTAAAGGGCCCAAAGCAACGACTTGAAAGGGATATGTTACAAAATCGTTCAATACATTGTATATAAGACAACTTAGGTGGAATATATGTAAGTATTTAATGGCCCAGAAACATTCCCTCAGTACGTGCTTATAAGGAAATCAGGTTGTTATAATGATACCCCGGTTTCTCATCTCGATATTATTTACAGTTTGTTGACATCAAAAACGAAGTTCAGTTTGGCGCACTGCTAATATATTTGACTACATTAAACATGAATTGAATCAGCACGTTTTCCACACGAATTTAGCCGATACTACATGTATTTATGTTGGCATTTAAATACGGTATTACATTCCCCATATCATAGTTAGTGTTCTAGTATTAATTTGGTTTTATTTCAGGAGTTACCCAAAGTACAATTATTTAGACCAAATACATTGGAACCAAATGAGAAATGAGAAACATAATTAGAACAAGTCATTTCAAACAGACTGGCAATTAGACAAAATGGTGTTAGACAAAGTGGCAAATCACCAAGCCTAATACAAAAATGTTCTATAATAAAATCATCAAAGGTGAAGAAAACTCCATTTCGCAAACTTCTGAGTAAACTATAATTTTTATAATTCCCAAACAAAAACAAATAAATCTTACCACGAGCAAAAACGAACATAGTCGACTGTAGCTCTGAGGAGCTTGATTTTAATTTTAAAATACATATTGGATCGAGAAATACCAGGTCTAGGCCCAGAAATACTAGGTCTACATTGAATGAGATTTTAGTAAATTTAAAATTATAACATAACAGTTGGTCCTCAGACAATTATGTATAAAGCAGCTGTTCTATAAAATTCAAAGTTCTATCCTCCCAAAGTAAAGAATTTGGGTGGATTCAGTATTTAAAAGAGCCAGATAGTAATGGTATAGAAATGGCTGTATTATAAAAGTCTTTTCAGTCTATTTTCACCTCTTATCTGAACCAGAGCTAAGTCGACTGCCAATAGTCATGAAGGATGAATCCAATTCTCAAGAGTTCAAACGTTCTACGATCCTAAAGCAGCAATTTGTAAGAGATAGGTTACATAATATAGATGTAAAGATGGTGGAAACAATGTGTTTTATACTACAAGAGTTTGTGCTTTAGGAAATCAGATGATTTGAAAGGGATTACGGAATCTTGAAGTGAAAAGTGTTTGTAAAGCACATTCATTTGTGCATATAAGAAATCAGTTTGTTAATGATACCTTGTTTCCAAACAAAATAGGATTTTTTGTATTTTGTCCAATTTAATCAATTCATGTGTTTGTTTGTAATTTGATGTTTTGTTTGCTTGTTAGTTTTTTTGGATTCACATATCTAAAACACACTTTTATTTGTGTTTGTTTAACATGTTTAAAGCATTTTGGAAGATGGTTTTTCATCATGTTCTTTTCTTCATTTTCCCTTCCATTTGTTAGTGATGTAGGGTACAGTGCAAAGTTAATACCAGTTTCTCCTGAATCTATCCTTTATTATACGGTATGTATGATATGATGCTGATGAGTTCTTATTTGCTTCTTTAAATTGAATTAAAATCCACGCAGATGGTGTGATATTTACACGTGACACATGAAGTGTCCATCGACATCTTAAAATAATCGAATCTATTTTATTCATTTGCTTTAGAATCTTGGCTAAATTTAGATTTCGAAATATTGACAGCATACGGTATAATTGTAGAAATGGTTGAAAATGAGGTTTGTTCTAATACACAATGTATTCGTAAAGAATACAAACCAACGAATTGAAAGGGATAAGTTTCAAAAGCGTAAAGTAAGACAACTCAGGTGGGATACATGTAAGTGTTTAATGCCCCAGAAACATTTCCTCAGTACGTGCTTAAGGAAATTAGGTTGTTAATGAAACCCCTGTTTCTCATCTCGATATTATTTACAGTTTGTTGACATCGACAACGGTGTTCAGATTGGCGCACTGCTGCTATCTTTGATTACATTTAACATAAATTGAATCAGCACGTTTCCCACATGAATTTAGCCGATACTATTTATGTTGGCATTATATACCTCATATCATAGTAGGTGTTCTAATATTAATTTGGTTTTATTTCAAATGCAGGTGTAACCCAAAATACAATTTTTTAGAACATTGGAACCAAATGAGAAACACAATTACCATTGCCAGTTTGTATAAAATCACTTGGTCTAATTATGTTTCTCATTTGGTTCCAATGTAATTGGTCTAAATAATTGTATTTTGGATTACTCCTGCAATCGATATATCGAAAAAAGGATTTTTTGTATTTTCCAATTTAATCAATTCATTTGTTTTGTTTCTTTGTAATTTGATGTTTTGTTTGTTTGTTAAATTTTTTGGATTCACATATCTACAACACGTTTTTATTTTTGTTTGTTTAAAGCATTTTGGAAGATGGTTTTTCATCATTGTCTTTTCTTCATTTTTCTTACAATATGTTAGTGATGGTGGGTAGGTTACAAGCCCAATACCAGTATCTCCTGAATCTATCCTTGTTATACTGTATGATGTGATGCTGATGACGTTTTCTTCTTTTTTTTTTTTATTTCATCACATTTACAAAAATATACATAAAACACTAAAACAAACATGATATTGAGGACATGCTTGAAAGGCCAGGTAGACCTGAAGTAAACATGCCCTATTGAAACAAAATCAGTTGCACACTCATAAGAAAACAAAAATAAGTTAACAAAAACCCTTAAAATAATAATGGAAAAAAAAAGACCTTTTATTTGCTTCTTTAAATTGAATTAAAATCCTCGCAGAGGATGTTATATTTACACGTGACACATGAAGTGTCCATCGACATCTTAAAATAATCGAATCTATTTTACTTCTTTGCTTAAGAACCTTGGCTAAATTTAGATATTGAGTACCGTTTTGAAATTGATGATATAATTAATGTCAGAATTTTGATTGTAAAGCGTTTTGATTTCAACTTCAAAAAAGAGCTTCAAAGACAATTGCAAAAATTTGGAAGAAATGATTGAAAATGAAGTATGTTTAAAATCTGTGGACCTTGATTGCAGGGGAAGTAAACTACGGAGCTTTAAAGAATAATCACTCGAAGAAAAAGAAGAAGAAGAACAAGAACAAGAAGAACAAGAAGAAGAAAAAGAAGAACAAGAAGAAGAAAAAGAAGAACAAGAAGAAGAAAAAGAAGAACAAGAATAATAATAAGAAGAAGAACAACAACAACAACAAGAACAAGAAAAACAAGAAGAAGAACAAGAAGGAGAACAAAAAGAAGAAGAAAAAGAAGAACAAGAAGAAGAAAAAGAAGAACAAGAATAATAATAATAAGAAGAAGAAGATATCAATTTAAAAATATTAAAAAACCTCCTAAATCTGTGATCAAGCAAAACAATCTCATCTCCGAGGCATTTGCTATGGTCAAATGCCATTCAATCAAGCAAAAATCATAATAATAAAGTAATTAATGAAAATTGAACGCAGTTAGTTATCATGGTTATATGCTTTATCTCTGATAACCGACCATGGTCGAAATAATTATTCGCGTGAGTAATAATATTCAAAATTTAATTACGCTTTTAAGACAAAAATGCTTAAAGGGGCAATTCATGATCCACTTTTCATGCTCAAGGTCACCTCTATAAAAATCGTGCTTTTTAGCTAATCAGAATCCTTTACTGGTATATATATGTTACAATCCCCAAAACATTCTTTCAAATGTGGTTGCATTTTTGAGAAAAGTGAAAAAATATGTCATTTTCTAATTATTGTCGGGACACGGCAGAACTACAACACAGTAGTGTAAGGAGATTTTTAAAATACTGAAAAGTTTGAATCAAGTGAAATTTTTAAAATACATATATGTTGTACTCTTCTTTTTATTTAGCTAGAAAATAGGTGAGGTTTTGTCACATCAAAATCATTAGATTTCAAAAACATAGTTTATCAAGTATCGTAGTGACTTCTGTATAGATATTAAGCAATTGAAGTTTGAAATTAGATATTAAATATTTTGAGAAGAAAAAAGAACCATCTGGAGCACTAGATAAAATAATTTAAGCATATGTGAAGTAAGGGTCAGTTAACAGCAAAATGGAACACCAATCATGCGAAAAGACAAACAGTAAAGAGAAAAGGTTGAAAACAGAAAATTAGTGAAATGTGTTTGAATTATGAAACAACATGTTCCTACACTCAGTCTATAACAGTATTTTGATATGTTAAAAGATGCCAAGCAACAGTAAAAAGAGCAAGCAATAAGAATTGTTACTTTTTAAACACAGAAACGAAAATGTCAGAAAAAAGTAAAGAAATAATTAACAATCGTAACAAAATCCTTCTTTTCAATCAGGAATCTCAATATAGAACAGTCAGAATAATATGACGCTTCAAAAATGTCGCGCCTAACCCAGCCTTTTGATTCTCACCTCTGCCAGTAGTAACTATCTGGCTTGAAGGTAAATTTAATGGTAGATCTCAGCATTTTAATAACCAGCATTATGATCCAGCAGTGTGAAATAGCACTCCAGTGACTCGCTATAATAATGACTAGCCAGTGGGAATTTGTCACGATTGCCAATTGATTTTCATCTCTTCAAATGCATGACGGAAAAATTGTCGTTACTGATTGTACTTGGGATTTTATTTCTCTCAAGATACAAGATACTGCATTTGAAGTAAATGACAGACATTAATTTGACAATTTGAATAACCTTCAGTAAGAATATTATTTGATGAACATGTCATTTTTTCACCATTCAGAAAGTTTATTCGGAAATTAAAAAGTTTGAATATCTTTGGTTTAATTTATGAATATTCAATGTTTTCGATATCAACTGCTGGTGAAGATTTAGACGAGGCGTCACTACTTCCTCACAGAATAAATTTTGTTATATATGGATAATTAGACCGGTAAGTTTAATTTGCATACTACATTCTACCTACTACCTACCACATACTGCATTCTGTTGATGAGTTAATAAATGCGAGTTTCATTTGTATAAAGGTCATATAATTGGCCTAAATAAGATTCATGTATGTTGTTTGTATATATCTTCTATAATGTGTGACCTTGAAGTTTTTACTCAATGCTTTACCATGTTTACAATTAATTTGGCCATTATAAATTGACTGAATTCAAGGCCGCATATTTTCTGTTGTAGCAATTGGACATTTGTTTATCATTCAACCAACATGACATAACAGTTTTTGGCTTTGCATAATTTGCTTTACAAAATGTTATTAAAGTGGTGGTTATTTATTTTAAATAAACACTTACTTATATTACTTTAAATTATCACATAGAAAAGGAGTGAACAAATAGGTCTCAAATCTTAAACAAATACCGTTCCCCGGCTTCAAAAGTCAAGTCCATAAAATTTAGTTACAGTGCAGTGCATCTTCCATAAAGAGAACAGCATCATGTCCGCGAAAATTTGACATCACCTCCACATCAAAAATTTCAAGAAAAAAAAACCTGGATCCACTCATTCTTTTTAAATATCCTTTAATACTTGACTTGTTGAGACTCTTAACCCTTATAATAACAGCAACCAAAGTCAGAGCAATGGCACTTATATATTATATGGTAAGTAAACGTATATCGACAGTAATCACACCTTGTCAGCTGAAACCCTGTAAAAGTTCTTAAAACCAGCCTATTTTATTCCTAGTTACCGAGTGAGGAGTCCCCCTTTTCAGGGGGTCAGGTTTGTAGATCACCCATGTTTCAAGTTTGTCCTTGTCTAGTCAATTGATTTCAAAAGGATGACAACTGCAGGCCTATTCACTGATTTTTCAGTCTGACAGACTGGATTTGCGAGATTTGCATAAACATTGTGCTTTTCTATTATGTCCACTGACAAACAAGGTCAGCCTTTAAGGTTATACACAACTAAATGCCTTTCCTATACTTTTATATGATAAAATGGTCATTTTTGAGCCTGTTTTTCTCATATTTAGAATTCTTAGATGAATAAACGGGCATTATGGGGTAAAAGTACAACATGTATTTTACAAATGATCAAAATTTCAGCATAGTATTACCTGGAAAATGTTCACTTTTAGAAACGCTGAACGTAATAATGTCATTACCGCCCTGCTTTCCCAAGTATGAATTGGCAAAAAACTGGGATCTGGCCAATATTCGGCGAATCACTCTAGCGGAGTAATTTCTGACTATTTTCCAAATAAAATGTAAAAAAATGAAAGAAGACACTCAAATCTAAAGATGCAATATGAAATCTTCATATTTTATCACACATTATAGCTCAATTTTAAGCTTTTTAAAGTAGGTTCTCTGGATGCCCCGTGAGCAAATAGTTCCCATTTTGGCCATGTCTTGGTTCCCGGTAGTTATTTAGTTGTGTAAAAACCTTAAGTAACTTACAAGTGACAAACTCAGTGATTACGAGTTACAGAATGCGGTAGGTAGTAGGTAGAATGCAGAAGGTAGAATGCAAATTAAACTTACCCATAATTAGACCATGTAGGTAAAATACTTTTAAATTATATATAAGCCGTATGCCAGAAACTTCATTTCGTGCTACAGTTGAAAATACATGTCATGGTCGTAATTTGCCGAATTGATTTTTGAAAGATTCACAATCCTTGTGCTTACTACAAACTATCAGTAAAGTTTCATTTCAAATAAATGATAGGAAATATAAATTAAATCTGCATGTTTTTAAGACAATCGACAGATTTACTGATCTTTAAACGTGTTTATCTCAGTTATACTTTTACTGTCGGACAAATTTTGACTGACAATAATTTGACTTCTGGAAATCGGGGTGTCATTTTAATCCTTATAACATGTTTTTTGTAAACATTTAGAAAAATGAAAATGACAAAAGGTGATATTTATGCCTCGTTTGGGATGGACGGTCACATATATTCACATTTCTAGGTGGTTATTTCTAAACAAACAATTATAATGACTAGCCAGTGGGAATTTGTCACGGTTGCCAATTGATTTTCATCTCTTCAAATGCATGGCGGAAAAATTGTCGTTAGTGATTAAGTTACGTGGTTACCACGTAACTTATTGGTTTCTTGCCATTTCTTTCTTTCTTTCTGGCAACGGTTTCAACTCAAAAACGATGAATCGGATTTCGACCAAACTTGGTCACAAGCATCTATAGGTGACAAGCTAAAACAGTTATTACTTTTCGTGACCTCAGGTTTGACCCAGATGTCACAGGGGACAAGGTCAAATGTTCAACTTTGTCCGATTTCAACGTTTGAGGTGTCAAATTGTTTGTTTTTGACCAACGATCAAAAGTGTCAACAGTGACCCCGTTGTCCGACCCTTTCTTGGTGGTCAAAGGTCAAAAGAAAGGTCAATTGTTCAACTTTGTCCGATTTCAAAGGTTAAGGTGTCAAATTGTTCGTGTTTGACCAGCGATTTTGGCTCCGGTTGACTTGAAAAATCAAAAGATTCCCCACGTAACTTACCTCGTGCCCTCGGCAGAGGGCACAGTAGCTCTAGTTGTACTTGGGATTTTATTTCTCTCAAGATACAAGATACTGCATTGAAGTAAATGACCAGAGGAGGGTGGTCGTGGCAAGTGTTACTGATTGCCGGACGGTATACGGTATCGTAGCCGATCCCCGGTGACGTCATATCCTATACCGCCTCTGGCGTGAAGCCGTTGGGATTCGTGGAAAAATACTACTTCTAGGATGATCACTAAAATTATTTTCGTAATCGGGAAAAAAATATGATAACATATATAAAAAGTGGGGTTCACGCGTGAACCCCAGCGGATTTTGAATGACATAATTATGTTGATTACTATGAGAACACTTTTGTATTTTTTTTTTTGAGGAAAGGTAAAAATATGATCTTGAATTGATTATGAATTTTTTTCTTCAATATGTGAGTCACGTGACCCAATAGAAATACACGTAAATCGTACCCTAAATTTGCGTTTTAGAAATCCCTCGTCCCCAAATCTAGTGGATGCTATTTATCGTGTCCGCCACCGACTGTAAATGACAGACATTAATTTGATTATTAAATGACCTTCAGTAAGATAATTATTTGATGAACAGGTCATTTTTTCAACATTCGAAAAGTTTATTCGGAAATTTAAAAGTCTGAATATCTTTGGTTTAATTTATGTATAATCAATGTTTTCGATATCAATTGCTGATGGGGATTAAGGCGAGGCGTCACTACTTCCTCACCGAATAAATTTTGTTATACATGTATATGGATAACTAGACCATGTAGGTAAAATACATATATATAAATATATATTCAATTCTTATTTAACTGCAAATAAAAGTATAATATGTCCCATTGAATTGACACGGATCAAATTAAACCAGATTTCTAGGTGGGTATCCCTAAACAAAATTTTGAGGTCATTAAGGTCAGAGAGTCTAGTGACATTAAGACATCAATCTTAGATTTATTTCAGGTACTATAAACTGATAATGCTAATTAAAACAATAATGATAATAATGATCGAAATATATTTCTCATTCAATTCGAATCCAAAAGCAGATACAAATAAATAGCATCATCATTGCCAACTTCAATGTGATGATGATTCTAATAATATCTTTGAGCAACACGAAATGAGTTTGACACAAAAGCAAAACAAATTACATCAGCCGATAGCATTTTAACACTGTGTTTACTATTGCTGATATACCTTCAATGAGTTCTATTTTTCCCATTGCGTTAACTGTAATTTATATGTTTAATAGTTATAATTATTATTTGGCCGCCGTTATCATACCAAGTTTCAATTCAAAGCGCAACACGGTTACAGATAATTCATTATTAAATAGGCTGTATATCTGACTACCGGACCGATTTTTAAGAGTTTACGTTCTATAAATTTATGTTAAATAAAATTGCAATTTGGTTCATAATCTTTCATTTTTGTATCACTTGATCATTAATCCTCAATAGACCACTTTCGTATGTCCCATAATGCATCTTGAAAATACCACAAATACGGGACCTTGTGACATATCTTGCTCAGTCTACCATATTTGAAGTTCTACACATTGCGCCCAACTCGATTGCGCAATATACGTCACATGGTCCCGTATTTGTGGTACTTTCAAGATGCATTATGGGACATACGAAAGTCGTCTATTCTGACATCCGTAAGTAGGGAAACATTGATGTAAACATGAAAGGAATGCAGCCTTTATCATGTTTATTATCTCATTTAAGATACTTCAGACAATTAGAGCTACTTATAAAACGTAGTATGTATGTTAATAATGAAATTAATGTAATCATTAGGAAATATTAAGGCTAATTAGCATTCGTAATAGGGATATTTCTCAGTGCATGCTAAAGTTTACATATATCGTTCAAAAATAATAGACAAACTAGACTTACGGTGTAAAGAGTTTATGCATCAAAGTATATTTTCTGTACTACCTTCACGATATGTTCTTGATTCAAATGTTGTCAAGAAACTACCGTAATGGTTTAACATTATTTTATATCATTCTCCGAGCACAAACAAAGACATCTTACCTCAAGCAAAAGGTGTATTGTTGACTGCCTCTTCCTCCAGTATAGTCAAGAAGAATGATTTTAATTCTCAAGAGCCCAAAACGTGTTCCACTGTACAATGCATTGATGAAGATCCTTAAGCAATAATTTGTAAGAGATAGGTTACATGAACTAGATATTGAACCAAAATCTCTGGTGAAAACAATGTGGTTTATGCCACAAGAATCTGTGCTTAAAGCAATACTATAAAGTGTTGAAAATGAAGCGCCCCCTCTCACCCATGACTTTAGATTTTTGGGGCTTCTTGGGTTTGTTTTGGTAGATATGAATACCCTTCAAACGATTTGGCTAAAAGATGCTTACTTTTTCTGTTATGGCCATTTGTTGAATTAAATTCGGGATCCCATCGTTTTATTGGTGGCAACATAATTTTTTTTACAAAATACACTCTAAACGCTTTTTAGATAGTCACATTCCTCCATTTTAGGCTGTTTTTACTATAAACCATTTTTTATCAAAATCTTATAGTATTGCTTTAAGGATATCAGATGATTTGAAAGGGATTACGGAAGCTTGAAGAAAAAAGTGTTTTTAAAGTACATCCATTTTGCATAAGAAAATCAGTTTGTAAATGATACGTTATTTTCTGAATAAATCAATAGGATTTTTGTTTTCAATTTAACATGTTTATTCAGTTCATTTATTTATTTGTAGGAGGTTTTTTGTTTTGATTGTTTGTTTTGCTTTTTGCAATCACAGACCTATAATCACTGTGTTTGTTTATAGCATTTTGGAACTTGTTTTAATCATTTTCTTCTCTTTTCGTTTTTCGTTTTTTCCCTTCAATTTTCTTATTAATGGAGGGTGAACCCAATACCAGTATCTCCTGTATCTATTCTTACTTATAAACATATGTGACCGTCCAGCCCAAAACAGCAGTAAATGCCAGCTCTTGTCATTTTCACTTTTTAATTATTTTCAAAGACCATGCTTTAAGGATTAAAATGACACCTTAATGAACTTCACACGATTTCCAGAAGTCAAGTTATGGTCCGTCAAAGGTTTTCAGGGAGTAAAATGTATAACTGAGATAAACGTGTTCAAAGATTAGAAAGCCCTATATTTTCTGTTGATCGTCTTAAGAATATGCCAATTTATTTCACATTTCATATAATTTTCTTGAAATGAAACTTTGCTGGTATTTTGTAGTAAGCACTAGGATTGTGAATCTGTCAAAAAATCAATTTCGACAAATTATGACCTTGACATGTATTTTCACCTGTAGCGCAAAATGAAGTTTCTGGCATTTACTGCTCATACGGGCTGGAAGGTCACATATATGATGTGATGTTGATGAGTTCTTATTTGCTTCTAGAAATTGAACACGTGACACATGCAGTTACCATTGGCATCTTTAAATAATCGAATCTATTTTACTTACTTGCTAAAGAATCATGGCTAAATTAAGATATTGAGATATTGACAGCACACGGTATTGAAGTTGGTGATAAAATGAATGTCAGAGTTTCAATTTGTAAAGTGTTTTGATTTCAGCTTCAAAAAACAGCTTCAAAGACAATTGGAAAATAAGGAGTAAATGGTTGAAATTGAAGTTTGTTTGAAATCTTAAGTTTTGATTACGGGGGAATGGAGCTTTAAAAACACCAACTTGTATTTTCAATTCAAATATGCAGTCTGGTTTGCATTTTGAACTTACCCAATGAAATCATCAGAGCATTTATTGGTGTTTACGTATTGGTATCTAGGTTTTTACCGATAAAAAAACGGGGTAAAATCCAGTCAGGTATCGGATATCAAATTCGGGCCAGTGTTTTTGACAAACCCTCCTAAACGTGTGATGAAGCAATCTTATCTCCTTGGACATGTGTAATCGTCATATGACGCCCAATTAAGCAACAATAACGAAGTAATTAATGAAAACTGAATGCAGTCAGTTATATGCTTAATCTTTAATAATGACCGACCATGGCGGAAATAATTATTCGCGTGAGTAATAATATTCAAAATGTATTTATGCTTTAAAGGAAAAAATTCCTATGATGTGCCTACCTGATTTGATTTGAAGATACACTTCAAAAACATAGTTTATCAAGTGAGAACAAGATGGTATTTAAGTGATTTGTGTATACATATTAAGCACTTAAAGTTTGAAATTAGATACTAAGTATATATTTTAAGAGAGAAAAGAAATCCATCGCATCGAGAGCTCTAAATAAAATAATTACAACATATATGAAGCTGGGCGAATCTACATTCAAAGGGTCATTTGACAACAAAACGGAACACCGATCAAAATACAAAAAAGTAATGAGACAAGAAATTGTACAAGAAACGAGTGAAATGCGTTTGAAATATGAAAACTACATGTAACTGCACTATACTATAACAGATAATGAATATCTGATATCTTAAACTACACCAAAAGGAAAATGCCAGAAAATGATTAAGACAAAATCGTAACAAAATCATTTTTTTTGATCGGTAATCTCAATATAAAGCAATAAGAATACCATGACGCTTCAAAAATGTTGCACCCAACCCATCCTTTTGATTCTCACCTGATAATGACTAGCCAGTGGGAAGTTGTCACTATTGTCAATTGATTTTTATCTCTTCAGATGCATGGCGGAAAAAATTGTCGTTAGTGATACTACGTAGATTAAATTCTTCTCAAGATACAAGTTACTGCATTTGTAGTAAATAAGAGACATCAATTTGATTCTTAAGTGACCTTCAGCAAGATTATTATTCTATGAACAGGACATTTTTTTTCTCAGGATTCTTTCCCCTATTCAGAAAATTTCACCGTAAAATTTCAAAGCCTGGATATCTTTGGTAAATAACAAATAAACTAATATCATGTTATCAATATCAATTGCTGATGAGGGATTTAAATTTATTTCATGCACTATTATCAAATTGATCACGCAAATTGAAAAAATAATCATCACCGCGATCGAAATATATTCTTCCTTCAAGTCGTAACCAAAAGCAGACACGAATAAAGAGCATTGTGAGCTGTCATGTGATAAAACGTGATGATGATTCTAATGATTTCTTTGAGCAACACGAGATGAGTTTGACACCAAAGCAAAGCAAACATCCGTCGATATCATTTTAACACTACGTAGAATAACTGTTACTGGTATACCTTTAACGAGTGAACATTTTTAATGGATATGTTAAATAGTAATAATTATTTTTATTTGCCTGTTTGCATTATCCATTAACACCATTATCATACCAGGTATACCATATACCTGACTATCGATGTTTTTAAAGAAAGTACGATTTATACATTTTTGATAATTAAAGTCACAGTTTACCCACTCCGCAATTAAACACAGCAGTCATCCTCCTTCTTTCTTTAATGTTCTTTCATTTGTTATATTTTCCTGTCGTTAACCTTCAATTATCTTTCGTATGTCTTTGTGAAAAGTGACAGCATTGAAAGTGAGTATTGAACGCACGGTGCCTTTGACTGTGAATAATAGCAAACGAAATTCTACGTTCAAGGCTTAGCTGTAAAAATAGCAAAGAATACATAACAAAAAATTTGCTTATTTGGTGAAAAGGAATTGTATGTTTTCAATCACCATGGTTTATTATCAACTTTTGTTATTTAATTTTGAAAGACAGCTCGTAAATAATTGTACAAACGTCAGACAGATAGCATGTCCAAAAGAACCCTTCATCATAGTTACTGTCTGAAGAGAAAGTGTATATCATATAGAGGTGGTCAATATATTCCCACGCTACAGTTGTGCGAAACACCTTTTTCAGTCCAGTGTATTTTCGGCCAGAGTCCAAAAAATGTATTTATGTTTTAATATTTTCAAACTATATAGTAAAAATATTAAATCCTGCAAATTTCACGATTATTGGAAAATCAGAAGTAATCAAAAAAAAAATGAAAATCGCATATCGTCATGTTTTACCTAACATGATATCAGTGGCGAGACACTTGGTCAACAAGATTTACGCCCGAGGACGGATATAATACATTTTGGGAATTGTCACTCTGTCATTAAAAGTAAAAACCACTCATTTGCATTGACACAACACGACACACCTGCTGTTAGTAAATACAGCAATTCAATTATCGAGCGTCATTTTTTACGCTGCTCTGGTTTTCGCAGTGATACGATACAAGTTCCTGCTAGGCAAAAATCTTCCCCTATTTAAAAGCATTGAGATTTCATTTCGGTCAGATCTCGGGTTTATTTCAAAGTTTATTAGAGTGTAACATATTCAATGTTGTTAAATCGGATGTTATTTTAAAGAGGACTTACTAGAGATTATAAATGTTTAAACATAATTATTCAAATACCTTTAAATAATTGGAAAATATTTTTTTCTGTCTAAAAAAGGGAATAATATCAAATGTAGAGGATTCGCATATGACAATGACCGTATTTTGAAGAGGAATCTTAAAATGTCAACTTCAAATCATATAGATAAGTCACGCCCTAGAAATCCCAACGATTTGTACCTTTCCGAAAGACGCAAGACTCGTGATCGGCTAGATAGCAGTTATACCACGGGGAGATTACACGGCAATCGATTAACAGCGATACGCTCAGACCATGATTACTTGCAAAGACCCGGTATACAAGTTGGAAGATACTAAACATTTTTCGTACACATGGTGGAGTCTGATGGGGGGGGGGGGGGAATCGGACTGAATGCTGGGTTTTGATTTTGTGTTGTATCATAAAAAGGATTACCTTCAGGCTCAGACGATAATTGAATTGATTTATTAATAAAGTGTGAACTATAAACAAAGTAATATACGTAGTATTTATTATATTTGTAAAATGCATTTACTTTGAGTTTAACATGATGAACATGGGTATATTTTTAATCCCTATTGCACAAATGGAACGGTCCCTGCGCATGCGCATATGACATTTTTATGGACTGAGTTTTTTTCAGGAAAAAAAATGAAAAATTGCCCTATTTCAAAAACTATTTGCTTTTTTTCAATTTTTCTTTCAGAACCGTGTTCAGAGTGTAATTATCTTTATTTTAATGTATTATTTGTCACAAGGGGTTGTATAATTCTATTTAGCCGTGTGTCGCCATCAATCATCAATAAGTGTCAAATGTGCTGTTTTTGACCCCAAATTATCAAAATATCCTGAATAATTGATGTTTTTGTTTTTTATTGTTGAGGTAGAACACCGGCTCTACAAAACATATCAAGGAAAATAAAGGTGTTTCGCATTTGTTTTGCCACTTAAAATTACCGTCGGAAATTCGATTTTTACCGTTGGCGTGTTGACCATCTCTATGAAGAGCTTGTTTCCAAAAGGGCCTAAATGCACTTTTGGTCCAAATTTTATTGGTGCCATAGTGTAGTACTATAGTAGTAGTTTAATGGAACCAAGCCATTTTTCCCAAAAGTTGCTTCCATTGCGTCTACAAGTACACAAGTATGTGTTGTCACTTTAGTTAGAAGGCCAATTCCTAAAATGAAAGCAGCAAAAACTTGAAAAGTAATTTTGCACAACAAGAAAAAACATTTGGCTGGTTTTCTCAAAAAGTACACAGATTGATTTAGGCCCTTTTGGAAACAAACTCTTCATATATAGGTAGTTTACAATATTTTTTGACACAAAAAATGCACTCCTAATTTAATCCAATGGTAGAATCGACCAACTGGCATTCGCGTTATAAACTGCAATATGATGTCAAGTGATGTTATTCTAATAATAATGTTGAGGAATAGTAACATGAGTTCCCGGGGGGGCCACTCAAGTATAATGTTGCAGGCATAGCGTGACCACAGTTTTTCAGAACACCCCGTAAAGGGTGATTGTTTCTGAAGCCAAAATATACCCTTTTTCACCCATTCACACCCTAAATCGGAAATTTACCGTTACCGTTTAAACACTAGGGTTTGAAAAAGTACCCTATTTCTTGAAAATGAGCCAAAATGGCTGATTTTGATATCCTAAAAGGTGTCACCTGATACACTCCTTTGTCCTCAAAAACAACCCTAATTCACCTTTTTCTTGGTCACGCTATGCCTGCAGCATTATACTTGAGTGCCCCCCCCCCCCCCCCCCGGGCATGAGTTAAACACCAACGCAAAGCTAAATATATCCAATAGCTCAGCAAAATAGCACTTTATCAGGTTCGTATATACCTGTTAATGAGAGTTGTCTTCCTGTTGTTCTAACTAACAGTAATAGTCACTTTATGTCTCCTTATAATTTGTTCAACTCAGTAACTAGACCTCATCTCACAGCAAAATAACAATGGCTCGATGGATCGCTGTTATTGCTATGCATATATACAATAAAGCAATACTATAAGGTGTTAACATGAAGCGCCCCCTGTCACCCATGACTTTTGATTTTTTTGGCTTATAGGGTTTGTGTTTGTTAGATATGAATACCCACCAAACGATTTGGCTCAAATATGCTTACTTTTTCTGTTATGGTCATGCTTACTTTTTCTGTTATGGTCATTTAAATTCGGGATCCCGAATTTAATTCCACATGTATTAGTATAGGAAGGCATGCACGTGCTTTTTATCCATTTTTTGATGTCAAAACAATTTGTTTCATAAAATGCACTTGAAAATGCTTTTAGATAGTCACATTCCTGTATTTTATGCTCTTTTTACTATACTGTAAACCATTTTTGATCAAAATCTTATAGTATTGCTTTAACTATCAAATAATATATGTACATCGCATGTATTCTCTTTTTAAAAAGTACACGAAAATGTTTTCATCAATTTCTGGTGCATGCCGTATGTTCAACAGCTACTGTTTTCATTAATGTCCTTTCGTTGTTTTATTTTTTTCCCCTAAGCCGTTGACTTAACCAGTTGTATTCTGCCTTCGTGTTAAGAGTATATTATGAAAATTGTATAAGGTGTATTTTGCTGTAAAATAGCGTTAGATGAAATTCTAAGTTCAAGGATTCGAAACTGAAAAAAAGACAAGAGAAAATTTACAATACGCTGAAAAGAATATCATTCAAGTCAGGGTTTGATATCGTTATATCGTTTCATAAGAGGTGTGTATATATAATGAAAATTCCTGCTCGTTTTAGTTGTGATGTTTCCTATTTTAAACATTGATGATTAATATGTTTCTACTGCTCAATTATCACCAGCAATAAATAGAGAGATGTTTATTCCTCCGCTTCAAAACAAAAATTATCTTTTTATTGTATGTAAAGTATTCTTATTACAAGGTTGACTTATTTATGGGTTGTGACTATTGCTATCCGATATCAGAAGCTTTCGAACACTTAAAAAGACATAACAAAAACTGTTTGAAATAGAGCTAAAATATTAAGCAAATCATTATCTGAATTGGATGACAAAATGTGCTTGTTTTAATTTATTTTCTATGAAAGTGACACAATGAAAAACATTTTATTATATCTACGATATTGCTTCAAACTTATAAACCATTCAAATTCTTCATTTTTATATGCTAAAACTACCAACTGAACACCGTTCATCATCGTAAATGCAAAATTACACATTTATCATGTTTATGTTTCGCCTAATTACTAATTAGAACGATGCCCAAGAACTTGCAGTGCATGTTAACATTATTCCTAATGTTAAAGATTAGTGTTGTAAAATTTCTGCATAATTAAATCTTGACCTTTATGTATTTTTACACACAATTTAAGAAATAGCAATCAATTACAATTATTACTCTACCACAATCATTATATTTGATAATATAATATAGAAGTGTTATCGTGTTTTTGCTTAAAAACAACAACTTTATTCCGCTCATTAAGTCTTAGAATGCAATGTTGACCTAACTACAATGCCATGCATTTAGAGTAAGACAATTTTAAAACTGGTGTATGTTCGTTATGAACCGGACCTTGATAATGGCACAGTATTATACAGACAGGAAAAACTATTACATTGGAAAATAAGAGAGACTATTTACATCAAGAATGAGACCATCCTCACTCTTATTAGAAACGGGGGACGTGAACTTTCCAGTATTTTTAATTCCCTTCTGGAAACACCTTCACCCGCTACCTACCGCTGATGACGATGATGGGTATCACTGAAATTATTCGAAACAAAAACGTAAGTTTCTTAAACTTCTTCTAATGACATAGTACATGATTGTAGCTGGTATGACAAAAAATGAAGCATCACATGCTGCATGCCTTTTGCTACATTATAATATAAATTATTATTATCTGATTAAATGTTTAGTAAGGGAAATTAACATGAGTAGTCCATCTAGATAGACCTCGCAGCAAACGTGAAGTGTGAGCGGAGGGCGAAGCCCGACCAGCGAGCGCCACAGGCGCGAGGTCCATCATCCTACAGCAAAACCTGCCTTGGAAAGAAAAACACCTGCGGCGCTGGCTCGTAGAGGTCCATCTAGATGGACTAAACATATTGTTTTTATCTGATGCACTTTTTTAAGATTGTGTCTTTGCTAAAATACGTGGAATATTCTATGTGTTGCTCTTATACTAATGTTCATCAAAACAAATATCATTATCATATATTCTCATGCAATGTTTTAAAATTTCAGTTTGCATGTTCTCTTTGAAAGACGAATTATTTAAATCAAAAATTGCATTTTGTTTGTCTTTTTCTCGAATGCCGTGAATCTGTTTTCTCTTTAGGATTTTTGTGAGGGAATTTGTATGAAGCTATTATATAGTGTCAAATGCAATTAGCAATAAGTGTATCTGTATACAGCGACAAATAAAATCCTAAGTTCAGGGTTAAAGTTTTAAATAGTCATGAATATAGCAATATGCCAGTTCTGTTTGTTTTAAATTGAAATTACTAGTACATGTGATAAGCAAAACATATGAGGTTTGTTCTTCAACAACAGAGACTGATCGATGGAACTTAACCATGTTTACATATGTCAACTAATTATTTGACATACGTCAAAATAGCAAAATTCATGCACTTTTTCTATAAATATAGTATGCTGTGAATGAGGAGAAAACAAAGCTGTTTTAATGATGAAAATACCATCCTATAGATATTGTATGATGTTATGCATGACTATAATAATAGGATAGTCATTTTCCCATTAGATATAGAGGAAGGGGGATGAACGTGAGAGGTCAGCTTCATATCAACTCATTCATGCCATGCATTCTGATTAGATCTCTAATAGCATCAAATAGCCAGGCTGGTTCGTTTGTTGCTTTTAATATCCATGTTTTTTATTTGCAGCAAGCAGGCCGGTAGCCAGGATATTTTCAAGGGGGGTGCGGATTTTCAGAAAGTGGACCTTTTGGCGGAAAAAAAAATCGTTTTGGTCGACCCTAAACTAATTTTAGTGGTTTTGACAAAGTGACAAGCACCCCCACCGCACCCCCCTGGCTATGGGCTTGGCAGCAAGGACATTGATTTAATGGAAATGTGGCTTCTCTAATATCCTTGACGTTAAGTGTACTTTGACGTGAGGTGATTTCAAGATAACATTTGTTAGCAATTCAGATTGAATGAACGGCAACAAGATGGTACATGTATTTTAAAATTTTATTTTTAATTTCCATTGCTAAAGCAACGTCAATTCCCAACAACTCCTCCTCCATCTCCTCCTCCTCTTCTTCTTCTTCTTCTTCTTCTTCTGTTTCTTCTTTTCGTCTGTTTCTTCTTCTTCTTCTGTTTCTTCTCCTACTCCGCTTCTTCTTCTTTGCCCCTCCTTCTGCTTCTTCTTCTTCTTATTATTATTATTTTC
>JXSR01S001527.1:11298-22622 GCA_000969725.1 Ophiothrix spiculata
AAAAGTTAAAAAAACAAATTTTGAATACCATAGTGAAAACAAAAATCTTGAATAATAACTCCATGTTTTTCCCATAAGCCATTGCACATTTTTAAAGAAATATGTAAGATCTCACATGAACTGTATGAGACAGCTCATCCAAGTATGAATATGTTTAACATTTTGTAGAATAGCAGTCGCGGATCTAGGATCTTAATTTTACGGGGGGCGGAGCGTGTGTTTTTCAGCTTTTATAACAAAAAATTGACCAAATTAGGCTGATGGGGACGCACGCCCCTTCAGCTCTGGATCTGCAGCTGAATAGATAGATGATAGTTTAAAGTTTTAATCATAATTTTTTTTAAAAAACATCACACATTTTACTAAAATAAGGATAACTTGATAAACTTTATGACACATCCTTTTATGCTATATATCCTGCTCCAATGTGGTCACAGGAAATTTACATATATTTGCCCCCAAAAAAGTTTTCAGATAAGGGCACCAAATTTCAGAAATTAAGAAAAAATGGTAAAATAACTGTTTTGGAGACAAAAAATCCCCTCAGAAGTTGCTCTTAAATTGCAAAATCTTTTGAGGAAAATAATCAAATCAGCCATTTTGAGCCTGAATATATCTTTTGAACCCCTGCCTATGAATAAAATGAGTGTGTCCCCTTACCCCTTCTCCCCAGTAGAGAACGAATCACATCATGATAGTTATATCTTTTTCAATTTAAACAGCCCATGGGACAAGCATTTACTCAGAATATCTGCACAGTGAAATTATATAAGACAAGATAAATTCTGAATACATTCGAGGACAAAATAACGGTTGACATTTTTCCAGTGGTTAACGGTAATATATACACAATAATTGTTGATTATATTTTGTCCATATGTTTGCAACTTAAAATGTCAAATAACAGTAAATATATGCTGATCAGATTACATTTTATATGATATTATAATCAAACTAGTCTAATAAAATAATAGGTAGTGTATGTAGGAGTATATTGCAGATTCAATTTCATGTACAGACTATATCATAAAAATATGAACCAACATTTTGTTTTGAAAATACTAAAAAAATTTTTTTTTTGAAATAATCATGTTGCTGAGATCATTTGTTTGATCTAAAGTTGTTGCTATGATATATTCCTCAGACGTATGTGGACTAAATTTCCATACAACAAGGTCTACATCAGGAAGGGCTTTTGAAACTTATAAGGCCAAGAAAAAAAATGTTTGATTGGCGTAACCCAACCGACCCTATTTTTACCGCCGACCCTAAATATTTTTATTTTTTGAGCATGGTAAAAAACCACCAACTTCCAAATTTGATGGGAATCAATTCATGGGGGCCCAAGATATGACTTGCAGGACATTCAAAATGACAAATAAAAGAAAAAAGTGAAGATGTTTTTTTAATATGTGTCGTATATTTTGGGTCTTGTATGCGAAACATAGACTTAAAATATTTAAAAAAAAAAATCCAACCTACCTACCCTATTTTTTTTCTATGTTACGCCAATCAAACAATTATTGTTTTAGGCCTAATGTCAATAACAGGTATTGTGGAGACCAGATTACATTTATTATGATATAATCAAACTAATAAAATTATAGGTAGTGTATGTAGGAGTATACCAGTTTGCTTAATTGTGAATTTATTTGGTCATTTTTATTTAACCCACGTGGTCACTGTGTTTATCGTCACGGTTGTTGAACCTCGAAACCTCGACCTGCTCTGTCCTGCTGCCTATGTTTTAGTATACGGTGAGACAAGAGTTGACCTAGGAGTTGAATGGAAAATCACCCAAGCAAATTTGTTACTACGAAGGTTATCTTGTTTATTTGCTATGTTCAAGAACATGTAAAAATAAACCTATACATACACGGAAATTAATATCTATCTGCGGATCGTGCAGAAAAAATGGATTCAAACACCGACATTTATGTGTTTCGGTTGATTTTTACTACATTGGTCAGCAGAGAGAATCATAAAAGGCAAGTTTATGTCACTTTTATTTTATTTACTAGACTATCCTGCCATGTTTGTGTATTATTGGTGCAATTTTATATGTTTACATGTGTCACAATGTATTGCTTGTTGATATTTATGGTTTATTACTCGGCTATGATTTTGCTATTTTTTCAAACCTATGAAAATGGCGACGCACTATAAGGTCACGTGGGTAATTTAAATTTGACCAAATAAATTCACAATTAAGTAGACTGTATACTACAGATTCAATATCCTACAGACTGTATCATAACAATATGTTTTAACATTTTGTTTTGAAAAATTAAACAATTTTGTTGATAATGATCATGATGATGTTGATGTTGGATCTTAAGTTGGACAGAGAAAACAAAAATGCAGAATGCAGGATGCATTTATATATAAAAAGGCCCTGTACTCTGAATTTAAGTTTACTTTGTCAAAGGAATTTCGGCTGTAAGCAAAAATACAGTATGTGCAAATGTAAAGCATTGTAGTTACTTCCTTACATCGTCCAATTTAACACCGATCCATGCCCATGTTAGAAGGTCATATGTACATGTACTTGATTTAGTAGATACTGTCTTTGGTTACGAAAGAGCATTGGTATTTCCTCTTTTCTGCATGAATCGTCTAAGGTAAAAAATATTGCATGTCATCTCAAATGCATATATTGTAAGCCTGATTTTTTTTTTGTGCTGGCCAAAAAAGATCAAAGTGACTAATTTAGGCATTAATCTATCAAACCCTGCTCTGTAGAAAGCACAGGTCATATTGATGTATTGATGCACCAATAAGCCTATAATCTGTAATCCTGATTATCAATTATTTCATGAAATAATTGACAAGACCAAGAACCGATACTGATTAATTTTATTGACTGCATGCAGATGTTGTTCTCTGCAATTTGAAAAACAAACAAACAAACAAACAAATACAACCAACTAAACAAACATACAAACTAAAAAAACATACTTATCCTTTTTTTTTTGCTGGCTGCCTATTCAAAGAATAAAAACAACACAAGTTTTGCAGAAACATTTCATCAATGTTGTTGTCTTCAAACTTTGATTCTGGGTTGATGTTTTAGTTTAAAATTATGATTTAAACATGTTTGTTCCATCCAGTAAGCGCAACATAAAGCTTTCATACTTTGGCGCCTATTTAGAACCTACCGATCATTTGGTGCAACACTAATTTGATGGTGTTTTTTGACCAATATAGAATTTGATTTTTTGACAGATTCAGAATCCTTGTGCTTACTACAAAATACCAGCAAAGTTTCATTTCAAGAAAATGATAGGAAATGTGAATTAAATGTGGATATTTTTAAGACAATCAACAGAAAATATAGGGCTTACTGATCTTTGGACACGTTTATCTCAGTTATACGTTTTACTCCCTGACAACCTTTGACGGACCATTACTTGACTTCTGGAAATCGTGTGAAGCTCATAAAAGGTGTCATTTTAATCCGTAAAGCATGGTCTTTGCAAATATTTAAAAAAGTGAAAATTTTAAGAGGTGGCATTTACGGCTGGTTTGGGATGGACGGTCACATTTAGGGGTTTAATAAAACCCTCTGTAGAAAGCATCACTTGACAGTATTGTTATAAAATTTAGGGATTTTATTTATAAAATTCACTGCAGAATTTCAATTTTTGTGGTTTTTATTGTTATTATTGACTGTAGGGATTAGATTTTTGGAACTCACTGTAGAAAGCACAAGGTTTCAGCGACAACAAGTAGTTATTTATAGCATTGGCCTGATGCTTTATGGGATTTTATGAGTCAAACTGTGTACTGTGCATGCATGTAAATTATTAACTTTTTTGTCAAGAGACACACCATTTCATCTTGATAGAAACTATTATGTGTAAGAAAAGTGCTATTTATAAATAATTTCAAAATCAAAGTGCAAGATATAAACACTTGTTTCTACATCATGTCATATTTTTAGAACCAAATTTAAGGTGATTTGTAATGTTGTTATTTTCTTGTTTGATGATATCAACACTGCACACAGTGATAAGGAGGTTCATTCTTCCATATTTAGAAAAGGTGTTGCGTTTCACATGTTACAACTAAACATGGGTGTCATTTATTGCTTCAAAATATCTCTAAGTGGAGGAGCTAGAAATTTACTAAAGAAAAAAAAATGGGGGCGTTTATTCGAGCAGGGGTGTTTATTAGGAACAACACGGCATGAATTAACCGCTTTTTGGGATATAGTAACAAGCTTTAGGTTTGAGTCTCAGAATTCCTGAAAATATGTTTTATCATAACTTGAAACTATTGCAGTTTAATATAAAACAAAATGAGCATTTTTGGAAATTAAATTTCACGTGAAGGTTTTTTTTTGTCTTAAAAATTGTGTTTTTGAAAGCTATCACTTTTGGACCTTTTTCCAAAAGAATCAAAATTATGTCTAGGTTGCATAAATAATAATAAAAAACTGCCAATAATTGCTAAGAATGCTAAACACTACTTAAATATGAAGATGTATGTTCACTGCTTAAATATGTCATGGGGAGGGTGCTCACATTTACAGGTTGAAAATACTCTTTCACCCAATGAGCATCTGCTGAGAAGATGGGCTAAGAAAGGGGACACAAAGGCGAGATCAGTTAAAGTTATTGAAAATCAATGTATTAATTTAGACCTTTAGTATAAGTATCAACCATGATGATATTAGTGCTCAATTCAGAAAAAAAGCTCAATCAATATATTAATTAGGTCTTTATAAGTATAAGTATCAACCCTGATAATATTATTGCTCTAAGTGACATATGTGATGGCTCATATCGAAAGGGGGGACTTTGAAGATGATATCAATTTTGATTTTATCATTTCATCTGTTGCGACATTTTCTAAGCTTTAAAATGACACCATACTTGTTTAAATTGATCAAAGCGATCAAATTTTACAACAGAAAATCTGCTGGAAATTTTTATTATTTTCTGTATTTTTGGCTGCCTATTTTCATCAGCTTCTCGAAAAGTGTTCTGTCGCAAAGTCCCACTTATCGGGGTGAGTCATCACGTATTAGAGGTCTGACATATATTTTTAAGAGTTTTGCTTTATTTTTAAGTAACATATATTAAAGTGACTTCTTATTCGAGCGAGCCTGATTCATGAATTATTGACTTGATATCAGTGTCAAGCTGTGACATGTTAGAAAAGTGTGGGTTTGATGATAATGTTTGTGACCAAATGTGAGCAAACTAACGTGCTCTCTGCCCTAGTTCTGGAGGCATCATACGAGGGGGTATCAAAAAATGCCGAACTTTACCCAGAAGGGATGGAGCTATATCAATGAAATTTCGTCAGAATAGTCAGTTGTCTTTATGTACATTATGGTGCAGAAATGATCTCATAAGTAGTTTACTTTCTTTTCAGGTTGTGATTGATGTCATTTACCAACCCGCTTAAAATATAAGCTGGATGGAGGAAATTGAGACATGCGGCGTAATTAAGTCCTTGCATTTAAAGGGTTACAGGGCCCAGTAAATCTTATTGGCACCACCAAAGTTTAGTTGTTTGATACCATAGTAACGGATAGGGTTTCCTCTATCCATTGATACCAAAATTATGGAAATTGGTCCATAAATGACGTCACAATGGTGTAATAAAACATGGTCTACCTGAAAATGTTGATTTTCATTGAAGTATAAAATCAGGTACTTTGCACATTGACTATGTAAAGATGCCTAAAGCATCTCATAATGAAATTTTGTCACTGGCGCCATTTCTTTTGGGTAAAGTTTAAAACTTTTTGATACCCCCTCATACATGTGGGCACATTGATATGGCCGAAATAGATCTAGTATGTTGATTGAGAACCCCTTGAATGTTTTATGACATTTTCCTGATGAACAGTCGCGTGGGTACTTTTAGGTTAATAGGTAGGTTCTATGCAGTAGAAACTCATCATAGCAAAGTTGCTGAGGACAGTCAAATTATTTCTTTATATCAAGAATTTTGTTAATATTAGGATTTAAAACACAAACATTTTTAAAAATACAAGATTTTTCTTACATCAGATTTTGTTAATGAGTTTCTACTACAGTGGACACAACTTTACATGTTGATCATACTAAATTTAGATGAAGTATTCAAGCTAAACTGATTAGCCTAGAAATCATTGATGCATGATCATTTAAAAAATATGGATAATTTTGTGTGATATAGGAAGAATTTGTAATATTGTTCTTGGTGATATTCAGAACTAGGAGCGGCGTTCCTGCTTAGGCCGTATGGCGCAGGAGCCAGGAAAATTGGCGCAGCAGATTTCTGATAAAATGTGTGAAAAATGTTCTTTTCCTTGCTTTATTTGGCAAATTTTCAGGTTCAGCTCATGATTTTGGCGAAAGCACATCTTCAACTCTTTCAAAATTGCTTGAATTGGCGTATTAACAAGCTCAAAATTAGCGGAAACATCGACTAGGAGCAAGACTTTAATTGTGTCCAGCCCGTATGAGCAGTAAATGCCAGAAACTTCATTTTGCGCTACAGGTGAAAATACATGTCAAGGTCGTAATTTGCTGAAATTGATATTTTGACAGATTCACAATCCTTGTGCTTACTACATAATGCCAGCAAAGTTTCATTTCAAGAAAATGATAGGAAATGTGAAATAAATCTGCATATTTTTAGACAGTTTTACTGATCTTTGAATGTTATCTCAGTTATATGTTTTACTCCCTGACAACCTTTGACAGACCATAACTTGACTTCTAGAAATCGTGTGAAGTGTCATTTTAATCCTTAAAGCATTGTTTCTAAAAATAATTAAAAAAACGTGAAAATGACAAGAGGTGGCATTTATGGCTGGTTTGGGATGGACAGTCACAAATAAGAGACAGTAAATATTAACACTGTATGTTTGTTCTTTCAGGAGATAACTGCATCACACCTGGGCATTTGATATTGGTATAGGATCAATAAGAAGATATGAGAGAAACAATATTTTGACCTCTGACCTCATTATTATCCATCTCAAAGACCTCCTTCCAAGATGTATTTTCCAGAGGATGATACTCTTATCATAGAGCGTGATGAGATCCAAGAAGTCCTTGATGAAGACGAAGGACCAAAAGGGAAAGAGCAACGAGATAAAAGATGGTGTAACGGAAATGTGGACCCAGAATTACTTATATGTAAAACATTTTACTTTTTATTCTACGGTGCTTTTGGTAGTCTATACCCACTACTTGCTGTATATTTCAAACAACTTGGACTAACGGCGGCACAGAGTGGTATCCTTGTGGGTATACGACCGTTTGTAGAATTCTGTTCCGCTCCTATGTGGGGTGGCATAGCAGACACATGGCATAAGGCTAGAGTGATGCTACTGTTTTCCCTATGTTCCTGGCTGGTATTCACAGAAGCTTTAGCATTTGTGAAACCAGCGGACAGTACATGTGTGATAGTTAACCAGACGAGTCCTAACGGTGCTGTTATATTGATACCTCCTAATGGGGACGCGCTTAAGATTGATCCTAATGACTATCACAATGATGATGGATCAAAACATGTCACACCTAAATCTGTGAAAGTGACTCCCATCATTACAGATGGGTTAACAAATGCCACTGGTGGCAATAGTAGGAAAAATGTAGGATATCATCTAGATAAATCTACCTTAACAGTCATTGAGTATCTACCAAAGGATATAGAGTCCATATTTTTGTTGTTTCTTCTCTTTGTCATCGTCGGTGAATTCTTCAGTTCTCCCACCATCACTCTAGCAGATTCAGCTACGCTAGGATATCTAGGAAGAAGTCGAATGGAATTTTATGGTCGCCAAAGAATGTTTGGATCCCTGGGTTGGGGCATTTTCATGTTGGTTGAAGGTCTCATTTTAGACAAGACGCAGGTTGCTAAAACACGGTGCAACGGAGAGATTGACAAGATTGAGAAGAATTATTTCATTTGTTTTGGAACATACGCCGTCCTTATCACATGCTCTTTCTTTGTTGCTACGCAGTTTCAGTTTAAATATCAAGAACAAGAAGATGTCACGGAAATGACGCAGATAACCGACACCAAGGATAGTAAAAGTGGGAAGGGTGGTTACGGTAGCATGAAACCGGAAAAAGAGAACGGAGATATCAAATCAAACAGTCAACATCCAGGTGTCATCCAAGTTTTAAAGATGTACGCAACGATTCGCTATGGTTCAGTGCTCTTTATCGCATGGTTTTCTGGATTTGGTGTAGGACTTCTTTTTACGTTTCTGTACTGGCATCTGGAAGATCTGGGTGGTCCACCTTCTTTGTTTGGTATTGCAGCAGTTGTCAACCACACATCGGAGGTCATAGCGTACTTCTTTAGTCATCTTGTCATATTTTATCTTGGGTAAGTAATAAAATAAGTTATGGGGACGAAACAAGGATAATATGACCATAATATCCAAGATTTGACAAAATGATTTTGAAAATACACATTTTTAAACACTCATTGGAAATTTGTTCTAAGGGGTCACTTGTAATGGAAGGGGAAGCTTGAAAATGAGTCTTGTCTTGGCCATGATGACACAAGCCAATTTTTGGGGCGATGGAAAATTATGGCAGTGCTTAATTTGCAAAATGATGTTTTTCAGTCTATTTTGAGCAAAACTCTTATCTGTGAGAGTAAGTTCATATGCCAAAATAAAGTAATTTGTACATTATGCACTACTTGTTGACTACTTACAACTACCCCTATGACAGGATTCCTGACATTTGTCCAAGGTTAGAGTATGGATCAATCCTTGTGTGATGACTTTTTAAATAAATATCAAATGTACTTAAATTTAGTGTTAGCATTACTGAGGGGCATCATCAGACCCGTAGCCAGGATTTTTTCAAGGGGGTGCGGATTTTTAAAAAGTGGACCTTTTGTTGGAAAAATTTTCATTTTGGTCGACTCTGAACTAATTTTATTATTTTTTAAAAAGTGACAAGCAAAAAAAAAAAAGGTTTTCAGTTGTTTTCAAAGCATTTTGTGTAGTATTTTCATGAAAAACGACCTACATTTAGGTGTTTTAAAGCTTTATGTTTTCTTTTGGTGTACATTTACAGGATTTTTGTGGACGTTTTTTTGTACCTTGTAAAATTTGGGAGGGAGCGACGTCCCTACCACACCCCCTGGCTATGGGTCTGGCCTGGGCATGATCACTCCAATATGTAACCAATTTGAAATGCAAGTGGCCAATGCTTGGGGCTTGACTTTGTCAAAACTTGCACATGTATAATGGTATTATAATGTTTTATTTTTATTTCAACAGGTATATACCAGTGCTATGCATGGGTCTTCTTGCTTTTGCCGTCCGCTTTCTTGTCATCTCTGTTCTTGTCAACCCATGGTGGGTCCTTCCAACAGAAGCATTACAAGGTAAGGTACCATGGGGTGTCGGGGCCTATGTATGAGCTTTCTTTCCACACAGGGGGTGGGGACGGCTATGCATGGGTCTTCTTGCTTTTGCCATCAGTTTTCTTGTCATCTCTGTTCTTGTCAACACATTATTAGGCCCTTCCAACAGAATCATTGCAAAGTAAGGCCTAAAAAATAATTGTTTGATTGGCGTAACATAGAAAATAAATAGGGTAGGTAGGTCGGGTTTTTTTTTATTATTATTATTATTTTTTTAATTTTTCAAGTCTATGTTTCATTTATTTATTTATTTTATTTATATAACATTCGGCTGAAAGCCAGGCTAATCCCAATAGTGCAAATGCATTAAATTCAAGGGACGCCTCCGTGGTGTGAAAGAGAGAATAATGGAAAGAATTTTTGATTTTAGATGCAGGAGGAAACCGAAGTGCTCGGAGAAAACCTGCGAGGACGAGCATAGATCGACAACCAAATTCACGTACAACCTAGGTCCAACCGGGAATCGAACCCGGACTGCAGCGGTGAAAGGCGAGGTCAGAACCGCTGCGCCAACCCGTCCTCCCTTTTGCACATACAAAGAAATAAGAACACAAAATGTACGACACATATACAAAAACATCTTCACTTTTTCTGTAACACATCTTTTATTTGTCATTTTGAATGTCTTGCAAGCCATATCTCAGGCCCACATAAATCGATTCCCATCAAATTTTGGATTTGGAGGTTTTTAATCATGCTCCAAAAAAAAAAAATATTTAGGGTCGGCGGTAAAAATAGGGTCGGTCGGGTTATGCCAATCAAACAATTTTTTAGGCCTAAGGTATGAACTGATTTGTTTGGTTTGGTTTGGTTTTAGAATAAGGGGTGCAGAGGGTTCATAGGGATCCCACTAATCCATCTCATTGCCATATGTGGGCGTTTAAAACCACAAGTAAAGTTAACATTTTCTAATTGGTAAAATATATGTATAAATCGAATAATGACAAAATTGAGATTTTGGCACATTATGTGTTCATGCTTTTCTTAAACTCCTTGAAAAAGATCAGCATGCATTTCAGCTCTATTTAAAATATCTGAAAACCGTATAAGTGTTTTCTAGGTGTCAGTGAATTGGAAATTGAAGCTTCAACTCAGGTTTTCCCAGTTTGACATATTGAGACATAAATTAAAACTTCAACTCAGGTTTTCTCAGTTTGACATATTCAGATATAAATTAAAACTTCCAACTCAGGTTTTCTCAGTTTGATCGACATATTCTGACATAAATTAAAACTTTAACTCGGGTTTTCTCAGTTTGACATATTCTGACTTAAATTAAAACTTCAACTCAGATTTTCTCAGTTTGATATATTCAGACATAAATTAAAACTTCCAACTCGGGTTTTCTCAGTTTGACATATTCTGACATAAATTAAAACTTCAACTCAGGTTTTCTCAGTTTGAAATATTCTGACATAATTAAAACTTCAACACAGGTTTTCTCAGTTTGACATTTTCTGACTTAAATTAAAACTTCCAACTCAGGTTTTCTCAGTTTGACATTTTCTGACATAAATTAAAATGTCAACTCAGGTTTTCTCAGTTTGACATTCTGAAATAAATTAAAACTTCAACTCAGGTTTTCTCAGTTTGAAATAAAGTTTTCTCAGTTTGACATATTCTGACATTTCATGCTTTGAAAACCATAACTCACCTTTTGGGTCTTGTAGGATGTTGAAACCTGCTTTATTCTAAGGTTTGTAGTACCGGTATATTTCCTTTTGAATCTGCAATATAAACAAGATTGAACTGGCAAAATTTACTAGAAGTTTATGGAGGACAGTTACATATGAGGGGTGCTCTGGCAGAATGAGAGGAAAGTAGCAGATTTCAAAATTGAGTTGATGACATATTTTAATTTTCTATATATAATCTTAGAACTAGTACCGTTCCCACAGACCTCCCCTCCCACGGACCCAGCAATG
>JXSR01S001527.1:69932-82749 GCA_000969725.1 Ophiothrix spiculata
AAATGTATACTTTTATATAGTTTATGCAATTAGTTTGAAAGTTAGAGTACAAAAAACATTTATGCCATTTGAAGGTCTACCCCACCCTTAAACACAGCTCATATTGAATTATAATGGATTGAATTTGACTCAGTGTAATAGGAATCACAGTCCCTGCTCTTACTGTCCAGTTGTACAATAAGCTTACAACTCTCGCAACATTATGATAATAATAACTGGGTTTTTGTATAGCGCTTTTTTTATTTAGATCGCTCATTATTCGCTGCAGGTAGATCGTCACAATCATTTCACTTCATTTAGTGGCAGCCTTTTTCAGGCGCATATCCTATCGGTACTTAGATTAAATTTTACCAGCTTCCCATATCCTGGGTGGGGGCAGACTATGATGGACAAATCTTGTGACAGTTTTAAGTGCAGGAGGAAGACTGGAGCACCCAGAGAAAAACCTGCGGAAGCGAGTATGGCCTGAAAACCAAATGCACAAAGCGTCGGAATCGGTGATCGAACCCATGACAGTCCTCGGCTCATTATCTATCAAAGATTATTCAAGAAAAAGAGTTAACTCCAAAATGAGTGTCCACTGTTTGAAGGACAACACTTTAAATGAGAGTATGATAAGTGAAGGATTTTGAATAATTTGGGATGTGTTTTTATTCTTTTTTGATATGAATGTTTTGCTCTTTTTACCCCACTGTTTTACAGTAAAAGTTAATTCTGCTTCAACAAATTGTGTGGAATGACTCATGGATTTGACATTCTAATGGATGTAAATTGATTTCTATAATATCTGTATGAAAATTGTATTCCTATTAATAATATATATTGAGTTGATTATTTCTTAATACAGTATAAGAAGTCTGCATTCTATATGAGTAAGATAAGCCACTTGTTGAGGCAACTGGGTATTGTGTTTACCTTTCAGGGTCCGTTTGTGCAAATAAAGTAGCTTGTTCCACGGTTTGATCTAGTAAATTATTTATCTACTGCTTGCATTTCTTATATGAACTGATGCAGGTTAGCTGAAATTCAGAAATCGTCATGCTACTGAAATAATTGCTTAATTCATTTTTGCATCCAAACCAGCTTCTTACACTTAAGAGGTTTATATTATATATGAATAGGTAAAGTGAATACATGACTCTGTGGCTTGTTCATGGAAATGTATACACTTACTTAGGGGCGGCTTCAAAACTCAACCGGCGGTTGCCTGCCGGTTCTGGGCGGTTCAACCGGAATAAACAATAGCCAACCGCCCAGAACCGGCAGACAACCGTCAGTTGGGTTTTGAAGCCATCCCTTACTCATAAACATGGCCACATTTTGCTGTTGTTGTTTTGATAGGGACTGCAAAGAGCTGATATTGGCAGAATATTGCGGTTTGGCGCAGTGGTAGTTCCCTCGCATTGCACAAATGAGGTCCCGGGTTCAAATCCCGTGCTCGGCGCTTTATGTGCATTTTGGTTTTCAGTCCATGCTCGCTTCCACAGGTTTTTTCCCGGGTACTACGGTCTTCCTCCTGCATTCAAAACTTAATTTTAAAAAACATCTTGCAGCCCTGTTAAAGATAAGCTTCCTTTAGCTTACTTGGTACCGAGTACCAAGTTGGTTTTCCTTGGCGAAAGCCTAAACAAGGTGATTTTTTTTTATTTGTGAGATACGTTTGGCTATTATTTAGTAGCATGAAGAAATTGAAATGTACTAGATACCACTTCAATGAGAAACTTATGGAAATTTAAACATGAATAATGTGTTTTATTTGTACCTCGGATGGACTTTAACAGATAAAAGATCAAAAAAGTTCCTTGAAATGATTTAAGGTATAAATTTCTATTTTAACTTGTGTATAATCTACTCTTAACTGATGACCTTGACCTCTGAAATGCATTCTGTAAGGTTTAACCCTCAGTTCGTTTCTTCTTTACTCCTTAGAGGCAAAACAAAGTATGCCACCCTGGGGATTAGGATATGTAAATATAAAAGAAATGAAAAATAAGGTATACCAATTAACTTTACACTTTTTGCTATATCTTAAAAACTGTTTGGAATTTGGAGGCGAAATTTTGGATTTACAATCATAAAAATATTGGCTTTTATTTGACATCAAAAAATCCAATACTTCTGGTTGAGCCCTAGGGGTAAGAATGTGTTTGGAACCTACACCTTTTGATATATGTTGAAAGAGAAACAATTTCATTAACAATACTTTATTTGCCCAATTATAAGAAACAGGAAACACTGTTTCACGCCATTTTTTTCTCCATAGAGAGAGAGAGAGAGAGAGAGAGAGAGAGAGAGAAATAAAAGTTGGTAATGATTTGCTATTTTCCTCAATATTCCACAAATTCATGGAAAACTACTGGTAGGATATATTTCTATAAACATATGTAAGTAAAAAAGTAGCAGGAAGAATCTAGGCCATTCCCTGTAAAAGTAGCAGGAAGAATCTAGGCCAGTCCCTTTAAAAGTAGCAGGAAGAATCTAGGCCAGACCATTGAAAAGTAGCAGGAAGAATCTAGGCCAGACCCTTTAATTTGAACATTTAGGTTTGACTCACTGTGGGTTTGACTTTTGCCTAACATTACTATGTTACTCCCGTGATACGGAACTTGCCACATTTTTCACTCTTGATCATGTTGATTAATTATAAAATCTAGTATAATGCTTTGGACTTTGATTTCTTGAAGGCTCACGTAATAAGGTCAAACGACATGTCTGCTTTACATCAGTGACGATTGATAAGAACTGTGGTAGTATCCATTTAATTTAACAACTTAGAGAAAAGTTTGTTGACCAATTGATCGAACTATAGCAATAGTTGTGATATAAACAATCAAAATGGCGTCAAGTTGTTTCTATGCATTACTTTTACTTTATATGATAATCTTATCAGCCAAG
The DNA here is from genome assembly GCA_000969725.1 of Ophiothrix spiculata. NCBI lineage: Eukaryota > Metazoa > Echinodermata > Ophiuroidea > Amphilepidida > Ophiotrichidae > Ophiothrix > Ophiothrix spiculata. Next base: position 72,828 of record JXSR01S001527.1, read on the forward strand.
GCACAAACCATAGTAACAGTGGAACAAGGAGACTTACTTGGGAAAACCGTTCACTTCCACGATGATTTTCTTATCTTAAGCAAAGACATTGATATCTTTGCTGGAATACCGTATGCAGAATCTCCTGCTGGACTCAACCGTCTGATGCCACCGGTACCAAAACAGAAATGGGATGGCATATACAATGCGACCTATTTTCGTGAGATCTGCCCACAATATAATGCTGAAGCTGAGGGTTTCTCACAGAGTGAAGATTGTCTATATCTCAATATTTATGTTCCTCATCCCAAGGTATGTTGTGCGGTTTTCCTACTTTTTTTTCTTCCACTGATGTTAATTAAGAGGGATTAAGGCAAAACTGTCTCAAATGTCTTCTTCCACACAAGTAAAAATAAAAAATCAGTATTTCATTTTCATATCAGTATTATGGCGTTGCGATGCACTTTATCACAATGCCTAAGAAGGGGAAAGAGGGCAACACGCTCGCCGAGAGGCACCGGAGACTTACTTTCTTTCTTCAAGTATTGTGCAGCCTCGTATAAATGAGGATATAATGCACAATGAATGCGAATGACCAGGAGACATCTGAAGAGACAGATTCAGTGCAGGATATTTTCAAGTGCTGTTAAAAATGATGATAATGAGAAGCTGGGTGCAATCACCAAGCTTTGATGTAAATTACCAGCTTAAAAGCTTCAAAGCTTCCATGGTTTGGAACTGAGCTAGATACATCCATTTCCTAATTGTTCTGGGAAAGAATGAGTTGTTGTGCACAGAGTGCTGAGCTTACCAAACGAGATACATGGCTCCCTGGTTCTTGAAAACAGTTGTGTAGTCCAGCACACTGTTAGAACGTTGGGCAAATAATTTACCCAACGTTGGTTCAACTATGAACAACCCAACTTCTGGGTAAATAATTACCAACGTTGCGTACAAAGTTGGCTAATTACCTAACTGTTGGGTAAAAATTTTAGCTAATTACCTAGATATTTGGTAAAATTTCATCAACAGTTGGTTAATATTATTTACCCAACAATTGGGTTGTTCATAGTTTAACCAACGCTAAAAAATTGCCCAACAGTATAACAGTGCATGGATCTTGAACATCAGACAGAGGTGACGACGCTCTTGAAGTGAAGGCCAGTTTAGTGTCTGGATTTTTGATGTCATGCTGCTGGTTCTATCGTAATCCTCTAGCAGAAATCGTGCACCGTTTCGTAAGTTCCTGACAAAAAAAAGGTGGAGTTGGCTTTCTTAGCTATAGAATCAATCAACATGTTCATTAGATGAGAGTTTTGAATCAATGTTGATGCCTAGGTACTTGGCAGATTTAACAGATTCCCGTTTATGCTCATGTATTGTGTAAAAGGATGGAAATGGAGCTTGCTTGTTGTTAATCTGTATAACATTGCATATCTTTGCATTGAAGCTCATTAACTGATTCGACTCCCCCGGGTCGATTCCCACCACTGCAAGGAGTGTAGATCTCTCTGAAGGGCGCATCGTCTAATAAAGATGCGATAGGTCTAGAAATTACACTGCCATTGGTGAATAGTCGTATGGTAGAACCTGGAGAAACATTGGTTGATAAGTCATTGATGTACATAAGGAACAGTTGAGGGCCAAGTACACTGCCTTGGGGACCCCAGATGTTACGGGTGATTCAATACTCTTTTACCTATCAACCAAGACTACTCGGGATATATTGGAAAGGGCGTCCCTTATCCACATCAAGGTTGTTCCTCGGATGCCATAATGCTAATTTTTTAGAAAAAGATGGCAATGAGAAACATTGTCAAATGCTTTCTCGTGGTCAAGCAGGATGAGATCAATTTGGGATCGATTGTCGAAGCCTTTGGCAAGGTCTTCAATTGCCAGGATCAAATGGTGTCACAAGATCTACGCTGCCTACCAGTAAATATAACAGAGCTTGCATTTACATTGTGTGACATACGTTCCGCTTGGAGAACTGATCGGAGCGGGGATCGGAGTATATGCAAATCCGACCAATTTATAGTGGAAGACACAAATCGTCTGCCCTATGACAAAACCTTGCAAATTTTCTTGTGACAAAAACTTTTAAGTCCATCTTTATCCTAAACCCACTGGTGACCTAATTTTCAAAATAGCATGACAACACCTCGAGCTACCTAGTGTCTTTTCCTTTAGGTACAAGGTTTTTATTTTATTTGAAAGAAAAACCTGTTGTTTTAAAATAACAACAGCCCACACTTACAGTTTAAATATTGCGACTAAATAGGTTTTTAACGATCAAAAAGTTACTTGGCTAGTTGGGATGCAGTGACTTATTGTCTTTTTAATCATTGCTTATTCCAGCCGGTTGGTGCTGCAGTAATGGTTTACATTCATGGTGGTGGCTTTGATATCGGGTTCAGTAACTACCAGAATGGCCTTCCTCTTACGGCTGTCGGTGATGTCATTACAATAACACTGAATTACAGGATAGGACCATTTGGATTTCTAACTGCAGGTAATATATGACACATTATAACGAATGCTGTATATGCATAACAGAGTAAATATTCACTTTGAGAGAGTAAAATGATAACAAAATACTGACATATTTATCGAAAAAGATTTATATATTAACACAACCTACACCACAAAATCTGTAAATAAAACATGCATAATGATTACCTGATTTCGCAAGCATGCTCTCTAAATTGGAAAGACTTGCTTTTAAATCTAATAAACTGAAATTTAGTGATGAAACTTTTAAGAGATTAAGAATTTTATGTCTTAGAAAATGACTTATCTTTAAATGGCATTTGCGACATATAAATAAACATCATTGTGATTAAAAAGGAGTTATACATAAATATAAAAAAATCACCAATTCCACTCTTTAAATTCCAATGAGTTAAAACTTTGAAAAGACTTGCTAATTTTTGGAATAGACATAAAGCTTGTAGTTTTATAAACATTTTTTTAATCATTATTAGGTTTATTTTTAAGTCGAAAAGACTTATTTAAAATAAGTATTGTTTTCAAGATTTAAAATGTAGTCTTTCCATTTTAGAGAGTGATTCATCTGTTGCGTGACAGAATTCCGGAGATTCCTTAACCCGACTAAATGTTATGCATGGCATTTGACACCTTTTAAGATGTTATGGTTAAATAGCATTTACCGAAATGCTTAAATGTACCATTTATAACATATCTAAAATCTGGTAGAATTTTGGGTTGCAATTAAATTCACGACACTGCAACGTAGAATCTGGTACAACGGGGTTTTTTTTCAAATAGTTTCATTTTGCAACCTAATTTTATGATTATTTACTTTGTTTATTAGGAGATGAGACTTTCCCTGGCAACTACGGCATGCTTGACCAAGTTGAAGCTTTACGGTGGATTCAAAATAATATTGAAGGTAAGGTTTATGTACTTAAAATGTTCAATCTAATGCTCATAGGTATCGCTCCTGAGTCACTAACAAATAACTATTTTTGCTCTTGAGTCACTAACAAATAACTATTTTGCAATTTTTTCCAGCAAAATAATATTCTTGACGGAGAATAGAAGTTTTTTCTCCATTTTAATTTGGAAACAAGATTTTCCATTTCTGACAAGAAACTTTTTGTACCATTTAACTTGTTTGTTGGCGGCCATTTTTAAATGATCTGATTTTAGTTTTCCTTTTTTTGGAATTGACATTGTTTAGTCGTTTTCTACGTTTCTATCAAAACACGAACTGAAAAGGGTTCCATACTGCTCATTGCTTCACAGAGAGGGGACGAGACTTAAAAATGGAGTAGATAGCAAAGTGAATGCTCAAAATATAGAAAAAAACCACCACAAATGTTTCTGCCATAGCAGTAACCAGTGGCGTAGACCTGGGAGAAAATAAGGGGGGGGGGGGCAGGAACTGCCTTTTCCCCATTAAATTATGACAATTAGTGCTGAAAATCGCTAAAATTAGGTTTAGCGCTTTTTTTGGGAAAAACCTTGGCCGAGTTGGCCCCTTGGAACCTATAAAGTCGCATTGGAGAAATCTTGGGTAGTTTGCCCACCATTTGAGAAAAGGTCTGGCTACGCCACTGGCAGTAACTCTTTCAAACTTTCAATTTCAGCTTTTGGTGGTGATAAGGACAAAATCACAATCTTCGGTGAAAGTGCTGGGGCTTCGAGTGTGTCTGCTCATCTGTTTTCCAAGCTCAGTAGGGATTTGTTTCATCAAGCTATATTTGAGGTCAGCTCCTTAGGAATTTTGTAAATAGAATATGTGCTCTTATTTCCTCTCTAAAAAGAGACGGATCAAATTAAATTTCCCTTGGAATTGAAAACAATCTAAAAATAATCTTCCTTGTCGTCATATTTTATTTTTTAATCTTTACTTTTTTGAGTTAAAAGTTCACTGTTTGCTTGGTTTGCAAAAATAAAAAATGAAACTTAGAAACAATATTAAAAATAAAAAAGATGTATCTTACTCCAAACAGTGAATTTCTACTCTTGGATAAAACACAAACAATTTTGTGTGTGATAGCAACTTCGATTGAAAATTTAGGGGTGAAATATCAGTGAAAAATTTGATGAACTGCTGTTTACGGGAATTGCCACTTAGACCCCACTTCGTCCATAACCATTTTGTCCACTTGCCATTTCATCCTTACCCATTTCGTCCAAACCCAGTTCGTCCATTTCCGTTTTGTCCACTGACCATTTTGTACATTGACCAGTTGATCCAATTGCCACTGCGTCCAATAACCAGTTGATCCAATGTCCATTTCGTCCAATGCCCACTTGGTCCCATAACCACTTTGTTCATTTACCACTCAGTTGACGAAGTGGGCATTGGACAAAGTGGTAAATGGACAAAGTGGCTATTGACTAAGTGGGTATTTGACAAAATGGGCATTGAACCAATTGTTCAATGGACAAAATAGTCATTGAACAAAGTGGAAACGGAAAAACTGGATTTGGACGAAATGAGTATGGACGAAATGGCTATTGGACGAAGTGGGTATGGACAAAGTGGCAATAGACCCTGTTTACACGCTGTTTTATAATCTTTTTCAGAGTGGAAGTATATTTTCTCCATGGGCCTTTCATGAAGACATAGATCAACAACGAGAGTTTTCTTTTCACCTTGGTAATGAGCTTGGTTGTTCTGCAGCTAACAGCAACGAATTGCTGCAATGCCTTCGACACGCTGATGCACTTGAGTTACAGCAGAAAGCAGCTTCGGTAAGGCATGGTTCCCAACTCATGACGAAATCTTTTGCGTCATACGAAAGGGCTTGACGCAGTTGTCTTGCATCATGATGCAGAAAAATATTGAGTCATGATTCAAAGATAAGATGTATTTAGGGTATTGAATGATGCAGAAAATGGCGAAGGAGGTAGCTATGCGTTTTTCCTGATATTTTTGCGTCATGATTCAAAATACATTTGAATACGCCAGAATAAGAACATCCAAACTCCAATAGCTCCCTTCTGTTAATTATATTTATAAAATATAAATGCATACAAATTTCTGAAAATGCTTTCACATCACTATTATAAAATAGCATTTCCATATCAATATCCTAATCATATTGTCACATTTAACCTTGTTAGTTGACTTGTTTAGACATTGTTAGATAATTGTTATAGTACATAGTTGCTATATTTAAACAGCCATTACAAGAACATCCCAACTCCATGAGCTCCCTTCTGCAACTATATGCTAGGAAAATTATCTAACAATGTCTAACAAAGTCAACTACAAGGTCAAATGTGATATTATGATTAGGATAAAGACATGGAAATGCTTTCTAGTGATTTGAAAGCATTTTCAGAGATATATATTTCATAAGGGAGCTATTGGAGTTAGAGTTGTCTTGTACTGGCGTATTCAATTGTCATAATAATAAACTTTATAAACCTTGAAATATAAAGTAAGCAATCAGAGTCTGGTACTATAATATCCAACATGGGATATCCTTTTTATTCTACAACATTTATTCTGTCAGTTATTTGCCAATGTATGCAACTTGAAAAAAAGTTGAACGTTTAGGTTAGCAGAATTTTGGCCATTACGCCGTTGCCGTGAAGGTTCGTGATTGAAAATAAGCACTGCTCCAGCGCATAGGACTACATCCATATAGAATATTTAAAATATTACTGTTTTTTTACACCAGGTCAGTTGTGTCGTAAGGGTTATTCAACTTAAATGTTGCTGTAACAACGATATTATTATTACGGAAGTCGGAAAGATGTACATTAAGCCTAAACTGTATGCTTTCCGGAATAGTATTCTTTTCTCACAAAAATTAACAAACATGCTTTTCGTTAATACAGCTAGGATTTGATGGTCGACCGTATGTAGATGGCGTCTTCTTCACAGAACACCCATCTATTACCCTAACTAATGGCGACTTCAAAAAGTGTCCCCTTATTCATGGTGCAAACAAAGACGAAGGCGCCCTCTACGTCCTAGTATATTCCGATAATCCAGATTTCAACAGTACAGAACCTCCCCACATTACGGCGGAAGAATTTGACTTTGGATTAAGAACGCATGTAAGCGGATATAAGAATGATATGGTTATAGATAGTTTCAAAACTCAATATACAAATTGGAAATATGCGGATGATCCTAATGCAGATTTTTATGATTCGTATAATAACATACTTACCGATGATAAATTTATATGTCCAAGTATTTTAGAGATAAGAGAACATGCTTCAGCGGCGCAGTTCGATGTTTATCAATACCATTTCACACATGCTCCCAGCAAGTCTAATTTGTTTTGGCATATGGATACGCAACCAAAATGGATGGGAGCTACACACACAGAGGAGCTTCAATTTGTCTTTGGCTTTCCCTTTGACCCACCGTTTTATTTTGAAGGTTACGAGTACCCGGATCATGAAAAACAATTAGCACGTGATATGGTCAAATACTGGACAAACTTTGCCAAAACTGGGTGAGTGTCTGTTTTTACGTTTTGAAAGACGTATAAAAGGAACAAACAGGTCTAAATAAAATAGGTGAAGCAATCTTGCGAGTGGTACTTTATCAGCAATTATATTTACAAGTTTAATATCCTCTTAAGATGGCAAGTCCTCCGTCCGGTCATAAATTAGGGCTGGTATCGGCAAGCATGTTTATTGTGGACAAATTTAACTCAACAAAGGTAAGAGACCGATACCGACAGACAATGCATTGTAAAGCAATACTATAAGATTTTGTTCAAAAATGGTTGACAGTAAAAACAGCATAAAATGAAGGAATGTGACAACCTAAAAGCGTTTTCAAGTATATTTTGTCAAAAAGTTGTTTTGCCACTGAAATATGGATAAAAGGCACATGCATCCTTTCCTATACTAATACATGTGGAATTAAATTCGGGATCCCGAATTTAATTCAAAAATGACCATAACAGAAAAAAGTAAGCATGCATTATCATAATAAATAAATAATCCTATGAAATTATACGAATATTAGCACGTGGTTTCATATATTTAAACTGGAAATTTGGGTGTGTATTTTGAATTTTTACAAGCCTTGAGATCAGACTCTGGAATTTTCATATTAATTACCATGCATGGTTGATTGTGGGTTGGTATTGTTTCCTTTCAGTAGCATTTTTGTCATGCAATACGCCGGGACAGTAGTGACGTCATAATTTATGTAAATCACCCAACACGTGCGTTTTGGACCCAAACAAATGATCATGTCCACTAATCATACGTATTAACACAATAGGCACACGTAAACATACAATTCAGACTGATTTTTCTCGGTTGGAAGACGAAAATAACGCCAGGGGCCCCGTCCTGGCTTGTAATCACAACCTTCAGCATAATAGGCCGGCATGTTTTCCCTTATTTTTGTTTTAGACGAAAGTTATGGTATAAAATCGGAGTCAGACTTTTCCCCCATAGACTTAACGTGTGGCAAAAATGGCCACACCGTTTGTTTGGGTCCAAAACGCACGTGTTGGGTGATGTGCATAAATTATGACGTCACAACTGTCCCGGCGTATACAACTGCCTGAATTTAAAAAATGATTATTTTTCATTTATTTCGTGAAACCTTATCGATTCATAAATGGGACTTGGGCGCGCGTGTTGACTTTAGCAACACAACTGCGTTTTACAGAATCCATAAAGCTGTTTAAACATTTTTTTCACCCAATTTACAGTAATCCAAATCAAGAGTCAACCTCTTCTCCGCCATATTCCGACGAGCGCGCATGGCCACCATTCACTATCCCTGAATTGCAATATAAAGAGATGGCAGTTGACTCCCAGACAAACAGGGCGCTCAAAGTCGACAATTGCCATTTTTGGAATGACTATCTTCCACAGCTTCAAACTTTCACATGTGAGTATAATGATATTATATAGGCCAAGAGGTATTTTCCAGGTGACTTACATATTCGGATTAAAAGATCTCAATACCATTTCAAATATTGTCACCGTTACATAAAACTGCGCCATAGCACTTGTATCTATAGATAATCTCTGTTTCATCCTTACGGTCATTTTGATGAAAAAAAAAATAGCTGCCGTACTAATAAAACTTGAGGAGGGCGCACAGGTCACCAACATTTTGAGTTTAACTGTTGGTGTTGTTGAGGCCCAGTGAAATTAAGAATCGTCTTTTGTAAAGAATATGTGTATGCTATGAAACTGTGTATAAATGTGATGTTGAGAATGTTTAAAAAAACGTATTTTTCGCACACAAATCGTGAATGCGGACCGGACGTACTTTATGTCGTCATAATTACGTAACACCTTTGCCTATTGTAATGATTTTGGTAAGTTGGGATAGCAACGGACCATATTTAGTCATTGAAATCAAAGTAAAATTCTTAAGGATTCAGTTCAGTCTTTTACCTCTTGGGAAGACTCGTGCCAAAAATGGTTATGGTTAACAATTTATGTGCAATATTCTATGGGCTACAAACAAGCCACTACCAGCTCTGGTATCTATTCCTTAAAGTGCTCAACCACTAAAAGCTAGTAGTTTGGGCGTAATTGAATATATACTTTCATGTGACAGTCTTTGGAATCAAAAGTGCTCAATCTTATTACAGATGAGATACGATGTGTCACTGATTAGCGAGGACCTTTGGACCTTTTAGTTATTTCAAACTCTGTATATTAAATATTTCTCTCTATTTTCAGTGGATCTGTCTGAGACAGAACGGGAGTGGCGGGAAGATTTCTACACATGGAAATATACTGATATGAAAAATTGGCGAAATGAATTCGACAAATACAGCAAAGTCGCAAACAATCCTGGAAATTAAAACAATTCAATAAATACTTACACAAACACTACCAGCAAGAATATTTGTTTATGAAAGTACTTTCTAATTTGTTGATATGTTTTATTACAACATATACACAAGCATGATTAGTTTCAATTGAAATTTACATGATTTAATACACTTAGAATTACCTGTTTTACCCAAATACGGTTTCATATATAGAAAAAGTATCGTTTGCTAAAACTATAGCAGCTAGAGTCCGGAGTTAGATCAAACTTTACAAAAATAATCGACCACTCTTTAACATGTTTAAGATGCCCGTGAAATTTTAATATCATATCATTATTATTTTTTGAGTTATTGACAAAGATAGATGCCTATGTCAGAAACGCAAATATTAAAACTTCAACAAAGTAGTTTATCTTACCCTGAGAAGTCCCCAACGGATGATTCCCCGTCGCGTAAAACGCAAAACATATTAGGCCAAAAAAAACCAAGTTTGTTTCTGGTAACACGCGCACGTTTCTGTTTAGTTACATTTTTCCCGCATATCTTTTTTTTTTGATATTTCGCATCAAAAAAAAAAACACACCACCAAATTCTGTAAAAAGCTTACTAGAGACTTGCGTAAAAACAAACGAACACCAATTCAGGTACCCTTTGTATTCTCAGCCTATCAATTAGTCGGCAATTAATTG
>JXSR01S001528.1:70424-89622 GCA_000969725.1 Ophiothrix spiculata
CATTTTCACCCAGAAAGACCCTACTTTCTGGTGAATTTTGCCCATAGACCCCCATTTTTTTGCACTTTGTCACTGAAAGACCCCTTTTTTTAGCCAATTGGTCACCAAAAGAGCCCTACATGTACTTCCGAGGTGCTTGGTGGCACTCGTTATTTACTTCCATATGTGAGTACCCCACTGGATGCATAATTGCATTTTACGAATTGTATTACAATAAGGACAGGGAAGGGCACTGATCAAGAAAGTGAACTTACTCCTAATACCACAAAGATGAGGGAAGAGGAGGGGTGGGATGAGAGAAAACTAGTCAAAAAGGTGCACTAACTCTAAAATATTTCTTAAAAATAGAGGCACACTGGTCAAGAAAGCCCATCATAGGTATTCACTAAACTTTGTCAATCTATAAATTGGCAGATTCATAATTTATACCGGATACGAAAGTTCATTGATCAGGAAACTTGTGCTAATATTGTTAGAGCCATGATATTGTCTCGCCTTGATTATTGTAATGTACATCTCTCATAAGGACTTAAGCCGTTTGCAACGTCTTCAAAATAAGTGCGCCCGCCTTATTTTCATGTGCCCTAGACGCATTTCTATCAGTCCTCTGGTGAAAGAACTTCATTGGCTGCGCATTAAGGACCGTATCAGTTTTAAAACTTTGTTATATGTGTACAAGTCACTGAATGGGCTCTGTCCCCACTACATTGATAATTGCCTTGTTGTCAAAAGACCGCGTGAAGGCTCTGTTGTCACACGATCTGATCATGGTCTTAACCTAAGGGTGCCCAGAACACACAAATGTGCTGGTGACAGGGCTCTGTCAGTGACTGCTCCTCGTAAATGGAATTGTATTCCAACCAAAGTTTGTAGTGCTTCTAGTGTAGCAGAGTTCAAATCTCTCCTGAAAACTTACCTGTTTTCCTAATTCTATTTGTTTTTCTTTGTGTGTGTTGCGCTTTGTATCCATTGGCAAAGGCGCATTATAAATGCCGTGTTTATTTATTATTTATTTATTCACCACTTCACGTGTCACCTAGCCAATCGGAACACAGGAATACAAACTACATGGAGTGCTGTTGAAATTCACAATGCACTGCACTTGTTGCGTTCCAGTTTACGTGGCTGGCTTTTAGTGCGTATGAATGTTTCATTGTTTTTGTCGGGTGATGGTTTATTTAGTTTAGAAAAGTTTTGGGTTTTGATGGTCACATAAAGGCCTTATTTCTTTTCACAAAAGATACAGTATTGTTTTTCTGTTGTGTATGAATTAGATTAATGAATTTGCATTCCATTTTGCTTGTAAAATGAGACAAAATCAATTATGCTCTTGCGGTAAACTTTGATTGTTGTCCAATGCACTCGGCCCCTACTGGCCTCGTGAATTGGATGCATCAAATTTGACCGCTCGTGCATTGATTTTGTCTCAATTCACTCGCTCATGAAATGTAAATTTTTATAAATCTATAATCGTTCTCCAAATTTATGTCATTGAAATGAGCACAAAGTACTGATGTTTACCAAGATACCTGGGTTCATTGGCTTCTGAGGGTTATTTCATTTTATTTTGTTGTGTCTTGCAGGAGGAGAAGTTTGGAAATTGTTAACTTAGATGATCCAAGAGCAAGGCCTATTAAGGTGAAGAGGAAGAGCACAGTGAAATGGGATGTCAACGTGGCAGAGTGGAGCCCAGATGATGGCGCTTTACAGTTTGCGACTGCTGTGAGTATTGTATTTTTGTACTTTGTGCTGACATTAAGGAATAAATTAAATGTATAATTCATGATTTGACTTAACAGTGTGTTGTACTAGTCACCCAGCAAATTATGACCATCAACCATATTTTGTGTCCCGTGATCCATCAACCGGTCTGTTTCCATTAATATGAAAAGGTGTCGAAACATCTTGACTCGTGAAAAGGTTGTTGATGGAAGAAGATGTATCACATTTAATAAACTTATTACATTTCCAGGACACTCGCCATTTAGTACTGTAAAGGCCAATATTTTCACTCTCAGTAATTTTTGCGCTCAGACATTTTTGGACCATTTTGCGCGTTTTTATTTTCGCGCACATGGTCATTAGCTGAGTATGGAATTTCATTTGCAACAAATACACATTAATTTTCTCGCTAATCCCATATTGCGCGAAAAGCACGAAAATAAAAGTAGCGCGAAAAATACCACTTATACAGTATTCCGTATGTTTTTTGGAGAAACCCTTCTCCGTCCTCAGTGGATGTTGGCTGGATAATGACCGCTGATGAATCCTCTACTACTGGACTTAGATGGCGTCCTAGTAGGTGTTTCTTGTAGTAGAGAATCATAGATTTTGGAAAGTTCACAGCCCCCGTCTCTGTTTAAAGTGTGGCTAGATTCTCTTTTATGTAAATCGCCTCCCTGATCTTCCTGGGTATCAATTTGTCCTCCCAGCATAAAACCTTGATGTTAGCATTATCAAGTTCATGGCCTGTGGTTTTCAGGTGTTCAGCACTGGCGGACTGATTAGAGGGTGTGATAGCAATATGTTCTTTAATACGTTTCTTGACAAATATTACGTAATGTTAAATGGTGAGTGTCGTGGAATTATAATATGTTTATTTTGATGTCTCCAACCGACACATATAAATGTATCACCTTACATCGGCATTAACTGAATGTTTATATGAGACCTTAAACTCTTATTTTTGTCATCATCAATCAGATCACCCATCAACCACCCTTCAGTAAAAAAACATACTTGTACAATAGAAATACATGTGGTATGAACTAACTTTATAAAAATTGGACCAAGTACATACTTTAGGTCCCATCCAAAATTTTAGGGTTAGGGTTAGTAGGGTTACGTTTATGTTTAGGGTCAGGGTTAGGGTGGGATCACAGTTAGTGAGTTAGGGTCGGGTCATGGGTCAAGTTTTTGATGGGACCTAAAATATACTTTATCCTAAAAATCATTTTAGCTTTTTTGATATTTCTCAGATATTGTGTTTTTTTATAAATCTTTTGTTGCTGTCAACACAAGGTGTTGATAAATCCAATTTATTATAATTAAGTTATTGTAAGGAAAGAAACTTGCAATTGATTTCTTAAAATGAAATTTGTGACCCGTCATATCGAAAGGTACCTTAATACCGGCATAGTAAATTACGAGATACAGGCCATTGAAGCTGGGTATAGCCAAAAATCACGTCCAAGGTCGAATTTCTAGTTTCATCAGAAACATTACCTTTGAAGTGTATTCTAATTTCTATCATATTAATCAGGTTCCAACATCCAAAACATAAAATAAATGTTTTAAAAATAGAGATAAAAATCCTTTCTCCATTCAAGTTTTACTGTTCAGTTCAGAAATGTCAAACTCAATTTTCTAAGTACTACAGTTTTCTGAATCAGCCTGATGCCTTTTACCAATTTGGATGTAACTATGCAATCCAACATCCAATAACCAAAAGCAAGGTGTCATTTTAAAGCTTAAAATATAATCTTTCAGATGAGACCAAAGAAATCAGTTTTCATTTTGGGACCCTTAAGGTACCTTTCGATTTGATGGGTCACATTTCAAGTTATATAACAGTTCAGTCTTGATCATAATTAAGAAGGCCATTTTCTCAAAATATTTTAAAATAGTAATCCATTTTTTTGAAGAAATTTTGAAGATGCTACATTGACCTTAATTGTTTTATATTTTTTTTCTCTTACAGGCTAATCAAGTAGTAGATATATTTACAAAGAAAGAGACGGATTGGGTTCAAGACCATTCTCTGAAGGCCCACACTAGAGCAGTCAGGTAGGCACAATTTCTTTATAGGTCATCCAACAGAGGGTTTCCTTGATACAATACCATGCACGCAGGTTGACTTTTTTGTTTTTATCTGCCATTGAGATGCGATGAGTAAAAATATCAATATCCGTCCTGATTGTTGATTTAGTATGCCACATGACCTACGCTTTGGAGTCCCATGCATTTACTAAAAAAGTTTTCATGAGACCACCAACCCATAGAAATAAAAAATAAACATATCAAATTGTCCTAGAGGACCCGGGGGGGGGGGGGGGCACTGAGTGTAAACGTGGGGTCATCAGCGAGCAGAAATCCAAGGGAAAGGGTACCTTTTTAACGAATTGTCACGGACCGCGAGGACCGTGATAAGGGTATCAATTTCACGTTATTTTTGAAAAAAAGGGTATACTTTTAGAAGCACAAATCAGCGTTTAGGGTATTGATTTTAAGAACAAGTAGTCAGCGATTACAGTATGAATTTTAAGACCATGAATTAACACAAAAACTTCTGAAAAATCCAGAAAACACCTTGATGAGCCCCTATTCGATAAAATCATGTCGCTTCTATTACCGCAGGCCATTTTCTCGCATCTCATTCACGGTCATTTTTAAGGGCTTTTTATGGTAGGTTAGTGAAAAGGGTGCTTAAAATACGATTGGTCAGTGAAAAGGGTATCATTTTTACACAAAGGTCAGTGAAAAGGGTTAGGATTACACATCGCCCAGGTCAGTGTTTAGGGTACAAAATTGGAGCGTCTGCTCGCTGATGACACTACATAAAAGCATATAAGTGGCCCCCCTGGGTAGAGGACTTAAACAAAAAGCTACATATATATATCGAAGATTGTTAGCCACAAGCCTATATTTGCACGGGCAACAAAGAGCCACAAGGCCGTTTTTACGCCTTTGTTGCCGATGCATATACGGCCTTGTGGCTCTTTGTTGCCCTTGCAAATACAGCCTTGTGGCTCTCAACCCTCGATATGTAGCAAGACTTGTGGATTCATCACAAATCAACAACTCTGCATCCGATTTGTTGGCATAGTTTTATCATGCTCTGGTGGCTAAAACCATCTTGCACGATAAACATACACAGACGCATGGTTGCAATGTTGTTGATATCATTTGCGATGAACGACTCTGTAGCGTGTTTGAATACGTAAATGTTAACCAAATGGATGTGCTGTCATTAGTGTTATATTGGTTGAACATGGTACCATACTACAAACTAAATGAAATGCTACGGGGGCTTCATGTTTTGCTCCTGCAATCATGGTTGGAAGATGGTGTTTTTGAATGCGATGTGACATCACATACAAACCCTCTATACAATAAAAAAAAGAGTTTTATGGTATGTTAATCATTTAGTTATCACCTTTTGGTTGACATTTTTGAGATTACTTTAGTGGTTTATTCAAAATTTTCAACTGATTAGTGATTACCTGATCCGCTCAAACTTTATGATAGAGTTGTCATAGTGTGCAGTGCACGCTTTTCACAGCGTGGGTTTGGAAAATTGCCAAATCCTTAAAAAGCGTGTAGATTGGGATATTGCGACTATTCCGCGTGTATTTATAAAAAGCGTGTACTTCATATCTGTCATTATTTGAAAATTTCTTCGTATCTGTCAGTCTGTATAAATGAACTGGCAACACCGCGAAAAAATTATTTTGGAAATTTACCAATAATGAACGATCCTGAAACAGTATGCTTTACTAGTTTCACACTATTACTTCACGTTATAAGTGGCTGTTGTAATTTGGTTCCAAGAGCGAAGACCAGGGAGTATTAATTCCACGTGCTTGAGGGTGATGTGCTTTAAAATAGAGCTTGTGTTACCGTGTGATCAATGGCGACATGATTGTGTAGCGATCGGTCTTTGGTGAAAAGAAAACAAACATAACAAATGTTGCGAACTTTTCAGAAGTGGACGTACTAAGTTTTTGATACAGATGAAACGACAAATGGTGCAACCAAAAATGACAACCTTTGTCGTCAGATTATATCGTAAATGTCATATTACTGCACATAATTAGGATGGTATAAGCTTACTTCCAATCATATTTTTTATTCTTTTAGCATTGTTTACTTGCTTTGCCGACCGCACAAGGGGTTGCATTTCGTCCAACGTGTATCCCCGTTAATTTAGTGTGAAAATCGGGCTGTTTTACGCTATTTACAAGCCAAGCGGTAATATCCACCGCTACATTTAACGTTTGCGTTTTCTATGAGAGAAATCGCAACAGGTACTTGCACGTTAAGTTGTGTACCATACAATTCAATGAGAAAAGCAGTCAGAAGGCGAAATTGGCTTGAACAATAGCAAACTAAAGCTCTTAATTTCTGGATGTTGATTGGGAAACGGTTGTTTTAATAAGCATTAGTTAATTTCTGGACTATGTTAGACCATATGTGTAAGTCAAGGTGACACACTTTGATTGTATAAAAATACACAAAGTGAAAATATGAGTTGATTTTTACGTACAGATCTAATTGAAATGTAGTTCAATAAGGGTTCCGCTGAAGCTATTTTCACAGCCGCTCATTTGCATTTGAATAGAAATAAGGTTAGCATCAAAAATAGCGATCGTGGATTTACAACGCAACCTCTCAATTTTCTTCATCAGCGTGGGAGTTACAAATTGTGAACTTAACAAAATTATATCTTCGTTTTCCAGGAAAGCTATTTTGTGCTCCAATGTCTTTATATATTATTTCATTTATAAAATATTAATCATTTGGATTTGAGACTTGCAGGATGATTATTTAACATATGGGAATGTGCAGCCCAAATGGTAGACAGGATCCCGGCGGCATAGGACACAATTTACTAGAAGCTACTAGATTTAGGGACAAGGGATTTCTAAACGCAAATTTACGATACGTTTTACGTGTATTTCTATTGGGGCACGTATTGAAAAATATTTGTGATGACTCATCCTGAAAGGGGGGACTTTGCGACAGAACACTTTTTGAGAAAATGATGAAGATAGGCAGCAAAAAATAAAGAAAATAATAAGAATTTCCAGCACATTTTCTGTTGAAAAATTTGATCGCCTTGATCAATTTCAACAATTAAGGTGTCATTTTAAAGCTTAGTAAATGATATAACAGATGAGATGATAAAATCAAAATTGATATCATCTGCAAAGTTCCCCCTTTTGAGGTGAGCCATCACATATTACAAAAAACATATTTTTACGTTTCCTCAAAAAATTACGAAAGTGTTCTTTTATTCATAAAGCAGATGTCTTAAATAAACAGCGTTTGTCTTTTATTCATAAGTAAGATGTCATCAGTAAAAGCTAATAAAAAATGCTCTTCTTGTCTACCCAAATGGGTGGGTTTCTTCCAAAAACTCCTAACTATAATAGGCCTATCAAAAAATTATTGGACAATGCATACAAAAATCCAGGGTACAGGGCTGCATTTACAAATGTGGCCCTGTACTATGGATTTTTATTTTTACTGTCCAATAAATTTTTGAGTGGCCTATAATGATCTCATTTTAAGCCCAAGAATCGTACACAATCAGGATTAAGAAATTTTCTTAATTTTCAGTGCTCTCTAAAATTGATTTCATCATTTATCTCTCTATATCTTTCCCTGTCTGACTTTTACTCTTTCTTCTTGGGAGGGAGGTAATTTTTGAATTAACAAATCCAGGTAATTCATGTTGCCCAAATTTTACATAGTAAGAAGAATATCCATAGATGCAATTTCCATCAAAAAATGATAATTCCATATTTTACCCAATTTTAACTTCAGTAGCTGTTTTCTCAAAATCATCAAGTGTGACTTTCCTATCATTTTGCCAGAGTATCCCTCATGATAATGGCAAGCTTAATTTGAAGATGAGGTCCAAAGTCACATAAGGAGTTGCTTCAATACTCAACTGGTGGATGCCTGCCGGTTCTGGGCGGTTCAACCAGAATAAACAATAGTCAACCACCCAAAACCAACCAGAAACGACAGACAACCGACTGTTGAGTTTTGAAGGAGCTCGTAAAAAGGTCAAATATCATGATGTCGAGTTGTAAGACCAGGGAGTTTTCATGGATCAGAGAGCCAGTATTTTTTACAGTTACATCAGTAAAATTTTGACTGAAATTTCTTGATAAAAACATGATTCTTTAAGAAATGAAAATTGTTGATTATCAAACATAAATCAATGAAAATATTATGAGTTACCCCCATCCCCTCTCCTCACTCGGCTTGGGACAGTTTAAGCCAGGATATGCATTCATGTCAAGCGTTGTGTATGCCGTCATCCCTAATAGCATATCAAAACTACCCGACAAGATCTATATTTTGCCTCTTAAAATAGGTCATTTTGTGAATGTATTGTGCATGACTCTGATCAATGACTTGTCTGTCTTCAAAATTTTTGTTGGTATACATTTCAGAATGTTAGTGTAAGCTTAAGGCACATTTATGTCTGAATGCAAATTGCTTTTAGTTATAACTTTGTCAGCATTGAGAATTATGATTTGCAATCTGCCATAAAGAAGTAATTCATTTCAGTGACTTACATGCTTGTGCATGTACATTGTGTTCCATTTTCATTTGAGAAACAATGTGATGGTTTTGCTTTGAAGGATTTTGTTTAAAAGTCATGATCAGAAACTTTGGTCAAAAATAAATATTTTTTGTGTTTCCCATAATTTTTGGTTCTTGGTGTTTTGTGGCTACACACTATTTTGTACAGAAAGAATCAGTGTAGTTTATGCTGATTACAAATTTCAACTTTTAAGTTAAAAAGTTGAAATTTGGCTATTTAAAAAAGCCATTTTTTGGTCAAATCAGATTCTTAAAACATGATTATGATAAGATTAGATGTATTCTTTTGCACCTCACACATTTTTTTTTAACTCATAGCTTGACCAATATCCCTGTGTATCATATCCAGCCCATTTAAGCTTATGTTAAACTTGGTTTATGAATATATGGCAACCTTAATTTGATGATGAGATCAAAAGTGGTATCTACCTTCTTTAGAATAAAATAAAAATATGAGTTACCCCCATCCCACCCAGCCTGGGACAGTTTAAGCCAGGATATGCATTCATGTCAAGCGTTGTGTGTGCCGTCATCCCTAAAAGCATATAAAAACTACCCGACAAGATCAATATTTTGCCTCATAAAATAGGTCATTTTGTTAATGTATTGTGCATGACTCTGATCAATGACTTGTCTGCCTTCAAATTTTTGTTGGTATACATTTCAGAATGTAAGGCACATTTATGTCTGAATGCAAATTGCTTTTAGTTATGACTTTGTCAGCATTGAGAATTATGAATTGTAATCTAGCATAAAGAAGTAATGCATTTCAGTGACTTAAATGCTTGTGCATGTAAATTTTGTTCCATTTTGTTGCCATGGAATTGAACTGATATTAAAGTAATACTATTTATAGATTAATAACTGCGTATTACTTGACGCGAGTGAAATTGTACAACAATAATGCACCGCGTGCTGAAGTTGAAGTTGTCCACACTCACGAGGCGCAGCCGAGTGAGTTAGAGAACTTCAACTTCAGCACAAAGTGCAATATTTTTGTACAATTTCACGAGCGCCAAGTAAAGAGCAGTTGTTAATCTATACCATACACGAATGATTAGAATATAATTTAAAAAAAAATAAACGGCATTAGTATTTAAAAATGTGTTTCCTATTTCAATAAAACATAGAAAAAACAACCATCCATCGTCCCATGTTATTCATTGTAATTTAGATTTACCTTTCTTTTAAAATGAAACTTGCCATATAAGTGCGAGTTTATTACGCGTACGCATACATGGAATTGTACAACGCACCACGCGATACGCAGCGTGCAACTAGACGAGATTAATGAATGCGTATAAGTTACAAACTGTCCAATTAGAACGCGTAACGCAGAGTGTATGAAAAGATTTTAATCAATGTTTTACAGTAAAAACAGTAAAATGAAGGAATGTGACTGTTTAAAAGCGTTTTCAAGTGCATTTTGTCAAAAAGTTGTTTTGCCACCTAAAAATGGACAAAGAGGGGCTCACTCACATGTACCTTTGTCCAGGGGTCAATACCCCCCTTTTTCAGGCCTCCAGGCCACTCATCAGACCCCAATTTTCAGTATAGTTCTTTAGACCCCATTTTGAAGAAAAAAACAGTATTTTTGTTTTAAAGGGCCATTTTTTTTCAAAATCAGTTCAGTAGACCCCAAGTCCTACGCTTTGCGCCTGACATACCCATCATTTTCAAATTTGAGTTCCCCCCTCCCCCGGTAGAACATTTCTGAATTTTACTTCAACGTTGAAAAGTGGTTGAGTTGAACATTCAACATTGATTCAACGTTGAACGTTGAGCTGTGCCTGGCGGCTATCTACTTTGTATCAGCAATATCCAAATAAATGTCTGAGCAAACTTTTCAGAAGTATTGATCAATATTTTGCCTCATAAAATAGGTCATTACATGATAGATAACACGACAAGGTCCATGACTTTTATCACCGACTGTGAGCCAAATTATATTTGATTCCTGTAGTAATGTGTGTGTTTACAGGCTTCAAGTCATTATTGTATGAATGCAAATAGCTCTTTGCCAATTGTATATTGCAGTTGATATAATTAAATGTGTTAATGTTTTTAGAAAATTAAATGTGTTGTATTTTTGACATCAAAATATTCTTTTGACATGTTGTTGTGACTTGTGTTTTTCCATTACACTAATATCTGGGCAATATTTTATCACAAAATGTGGCTTGATATATTAATGACACCATGTTGGTTTTAGTGTAGGTTGAAAACAATGTAGTAATAGACTCGCCAGGAATACAAAGAAAGCATTTGCATAGGGGACCAACAGTTTAATGTGGCTCAAAAACTACGGAGCAATTAGATGAAAGTTTCTTGCTCAAGGAAACAGGAGGCATGAATGTCCGACTGGTGTTCAAACCCATTGGCTGAGCCAATAGATGCCAGATGTTGTCCATTTGATTTGAGAGTATATATTTTAATTATATTATACTAGATGACATTTTAATAGCTGGATTTTGGCTTTCCTTTGAATAAGATGACAAAACATTAAATGGTGCGCCATACGATTGGTTAAATAGTTAACCATTTGCTTTATGATCAAGTCAACTCACGATTGTAATGTAATCATCCAGTAAAAATATCATTACTTGTAAGCTTAACATGCTTAAAACGTCACCATTTTCAGATTTTTAGGACAAGAACATCACAATGGAAATGAAGAATTTCACATTTTTGTCATATTATTGATTTAATCCCTATCCTTAAGAATAAGATGTGTTGTTGTGATGTTTTTGCTTGATTTTACATTTGTGTTTATAAATTTTTTACTGCATAATTTACTTACAAATTGAGGATTCCAATGAGTCAAAAATTGCCATTTTTATGTAAACAAAAGAAAAATATGGCATTCTAATGTTTATGTTTTAGATTTTAGTTCACGATCTCAATGATGCCTTGATAGCTCAGAGGTAGATCCCTCGCTTCGTAATGCATGACTAACCCCTGTCATAATCCATGGTTTGAGTCCCCGCAAATGCAGTGGAAACTATTTATCTTTTCATGTTTAAAAAATAGTTAGGATTCACATTTTCCTGAGCAGATGGATTCCCTTTACCCTTAAATGCCAGATTAATGTCAGAAATAAAAATGTTATCAAGAAATTTCTCTTGTTATGTTTTATTGTAGGGACATTGAGGTAGAGTTGACAGATCGTAATAAAAAAGTTGATTCTTTTTGCATGTATATACAACTTTTTGAAATTATTTGCCACACATTAAAGTAAATACAAGTTTACTTTTTATGATTTTTAACAAATATTCAATTGAGTTGAATAAAAAACTTATTCAAATTTTGACTTTTTTATGAACTTGTGCAATAATAAGTCATGCTTGTGGGCTATTGAATGACTATGAATGACCAAATACACCATTCGGTTGCTTGTTTAGCAAAATATCCAACAGGTTTTAACTGGTCGTCGTCCAGTTAAATGTTTAAATGGATAAATATTGACAGCCACACACAGGTAGTTGAAAATACCCCAAACCCCAGGTCGTTGCAATTATTGTTCTAAAAATGTCACTGTAATCAAATGACAGAAGTTGATTTATTTCTTTTTCTTGCTTGTCAAAAATGAAGCATCTAAGGTCAAACATCAATGCACAATTTGAACAAGTGACTGTAACTTTTTTATACTATCAATCAATCAATCAATGATACACAGTACTTGTATGAGATGCATACCCCATGAAGGAGTCTATTTGTACAGGAGACCAACGGCTTTATGTGACTTCTAAACCACGGAGCAAGTAAAGTAAAGTTTAAATGATAAATAAATCAAATACTGGAACTTACATTTGCAACTATGCGACGTTGCGACCATAACCAATGGTCTTCAACAGGCATCTGATTCCTGGGGATGATCATGTGACATAAAGTAAAGTTTCTTGCCCAAGGAAACAAGGAGACAAAAACTGCCCGGCGCAGGGCTCGAACCCACAACCTCTGTATTACGAGACCTGTGCTCTAACCGCTCGGCCACGAGAATTTCAGACCATTTGAACCTGCTTGATTTAAAGACATTCTTCTCTGTTCCACTTTGGAGTTGACTAAAAACTAAATTTCTACTTTAGATAACTTTATGGTAATGAAACAACTTATATGAGCAGGAAATCATCAAACAAACAAAATGGCAACCTGTTCAGTCCTCCAGCAACAGTCTGGCAACCTTTATTACACTGAATATTTTATAATAGAAGACTAAAGGTTTTTAATTGGAAATTGAATAATTAAACCAAAGGGAAGCGAAGTTTGATGCCTTTTTGTTCCCGTGGCTGGAAAATCAATCAGGAAAGTTTTGTTTATGTATTTCTTATTGGGCTCTCTCCCAACTGTAATTAAAGATAAATTTGATCATGCAAAGTCAATTGGATTTTCCACATAATGCTTGTTTAGTATTCATCAGCATGGTTTAAGGAGAAACGCAGAAATCTGTGCAAATACAATTTATTTTTTGGATTTGTTCTATTTTCTAGCTGAAGGCAAGTTATTATAGAAACAAAAGTGAGGAAATTAGATGGGTATGTAAACTCGATTGTTTTACTGGTTGATTATATTTAAATATATTAATGGTATGTGTGTGGAAGTCTTGTCATTTAAAGGTAAAATGAAAAATTTTGACATTTGACTTTGGCTTTAATTTAATTTTATGAACCTTTGACAAATTGATGAAACTCTGGAAAAACTGAATCACCTATAAAAATCATTAGTTTACAACTTATGGTCATTTGGATGTGGGTACATGAGCTTATGATTTTATGTTATTTCAGCCATTAACCCGTACCCTACTATATACTCAAAAACCCCTCGGAGAGAAATCACAAACTTAACCCCAAGTTCCATGGTCATTAGGAGGTGGCTACATGCGCTTATGATTTTCAGTCATTAACCCTTACCCTACTACATACTCAAAACCCCTTGGAGAGAAATCATAAACTTACCCCAAGTCCAAATACATCATAGACGGTAGATAGGTATGAGTATGGAATTGCTGCACAGGTTTGACTGTTACAAATTAGCACTTTTATTCTCTCAAAAAACAAAGAAATACATTAGAAATACACTGAAAAGTGGATGCATATGGCACTTTGACTGAAAATCTCTTTTTACACCACTGCTGTAGCCTGCCGGGGGGGGGGGGGTTCTCAAAAAAATTTTGCCACGCAGACTTCGCGATAAGGACTGTTCTCTATACCTAAAAAATGGCAATTTTGCAACCCCTCACCATACCATTTTTCCCGCAAAAAACACCCAATTTGGGCCAAATTGGGCGCTTTTTAAGACAATTTTCCAAAAAAAACCACAACATTTTTCCATTTGGGCACATTAGGTCTGTGACAAAAACCCACCCATCGATATACCTAAAATGGCGAAATTACACCCCAAAACCGTGGCACATACCCGTATATCAACCCAATGTGAGAACCCCCCCCCCCCCGGGTACTGAAGAGGCTTTAGTCAAATATTTAAAAAAAGTACAACCATTTTGATTTTATACGTAATCTGGTTCAGGGTTGCAGATAGACTGAAGAGACCCATACCATTACTATTTGGCTCGTCGGAATACTATATAAAATCAACCCTATGATTTGTATCAAATCCTCATTGATTTTTTCACTTTAAATAACTTTATGGTAATGAAACAACTTATATGAGCAGGAAATCATCAAATGAACCAAATGGCAACCCCCTCAGTCCTCCAGCAACAGTCTGGCAACCTTTATTACACTGAATATTTTATAATAAAAGATAGAATTTATTATTTTATAATAAATTCTATCTTTTGTGCAAAAGATAGAATTTATAGAACAGATGTTTGATAGAATTGTCTGTCAAGGACCAATTGTTATCATTTGCTAAAATCACATTCAAGATACACATAGACCTAGAATTTCTGGCTCTACATGTAGACCTAATATTTTGCTTTTTGGAAGTTAATATCAAGCTCTTTAGAGCTAATTTCAAACATGCAAATATGCACCTTCTGTGTACCTTTCAATTTGGTGTGGCACATATACGCATCTTGCTGTACATATTTTTGCTACTCATAAGTAAACATAGAGCCAAAGTTTGAATATAAAGTTGACAATAAGTTACTTTGCTCCATCTGAACATACCCACACGTACTACTGTTTGTCATTTAACTAAACATATCAATAGTTAATCTTTGTGTTAATCCGTTAGAATAATGTTTGATTTGAGTCAAGGCAGAATTGATAACAAAATCGGTTGTTAGATCCATGTTTTTGTTGGCCCTTGGTTACCAACCCAAATCTGTTTACTGTCGGTCAGGTTTTTTCCCCCAAAGATTTCAATTTCATACTGCTTATGAAAGTTTTTAGTAATGTTGTGCTTAAGCTATAAATACAGAAATTTGCTTTGATGGAGCTGGAGCTATCAGATTTATGTATTGAATGCTTATGAAATTTCACAGAAAATATCTAAAGTTTTAATTAGCTGACAGTAGCCTTGCCATGGTGAAAAGAATAACTGAGTCTTACTTCTGTTTTGAGTGCAAATATGATTAATGAATTTTTCTCTATATGTAGAGACAACATGAGCATGAGATTTTCTAAGGTTTCTGTAGGTGAAGACACAAGGCAATTTCTTGAGAAACCTTGAAAGGAAGAAAACACCCTGTGGCACATATTGATGAGATAAGTCATTTTACGAAACAATCTGATGGATCAATAACTTCGCCTGATTTGAAAAGGAATGGCAAATGAAACAATCACAAATTTATTTGCATGTAGAATTTGTTGGACAAATGACGAGTTGGTGATGTGAATCTAGACTTTGTAACCTGATTTGGAAAGGGAATTGGTGAATGAACCAATCCCAGCTTTATTTGTATAGACTTCATTGGACAAGTGACTAGTTGCGATGACGTGGATCTTGACACTTTTGTCACCTGATTTCAACTTAAATTGGAAAATATCTCTTACAACTCATTTGCAGCAACATTGGACTCATATAAACACCAAGTCATTTTGGATACAGGAAATGCCTAATCGCTGATTTGTGAGGTATCGTGATTGAAGATTTGAAAGAAATTTACCCGTCACAACTTAACCGAGAAATAGTGTGAGCTTTGAAAAAAGGAACAGAAGCTTCGTCACTTTACAAAACTATTGATACTCTGATTTTACTTGTACTGCTACTCTGTTAGATGTGATGATAATAGTGCAAAATAGAACTTTTTTCAGCTGATGACAATTTAAGAATGTCAATACATTTGGGTGCTGGTTTTGGAAGACTTCTGTGAAAGCTTTTGTTATCTGTTGTGGCACAAATATATAGACATTTTTCATCATTATTGGCATTGGAATTTGATTTCAATTTGCTGTCATGATAATTTGGACTTAATGTCTTTTCATGATTCCTTTTGAAAAAGTTAATCATTAAGAATGTATTCCTGATACAGATTATACTTGGAATATATCGTAGCATTTGATATTTACCAGTGACAACTTGACTTGGGAATTCCTATGAATAGCAAAATGCATAAGAAAAATGCAAAGAAAGCTGACTACAGACTAGCGCCTGAAATCCGTGATGGCACTGGAATGTTCGCCAAAATGCGACGTCTCAATTTTCGCGAAGACATTCAGTTAAAAAATCAGGTCAAAAACATTGAAGTATTGCGGAAGACTTCTTTACGACAGATAAATGCTGATATTATAAGACTTCGTAATCATTCGAAACGAGCTAATATTCCGTTGACAAAAAGTACTGAACCTTTGACCTATACTGATGTTGCATATGATCCAAAGTTGTCAAGACCGAACACTAAAGCTTATGGATTTAGCTACTGTACTTGTTCAAGGTGTATCAAAAGACCAAAAACTTCCATTTCTGTAAATCACAATAATTTTCAAAACAGTTTGTATCACAGTTCATCAGAGCCTGGTTGTCATGGCAACCAAGTAAGGATATCTAAAAGTGCTCCTCCAGGTACAAATCAAAGCCACGCAGCAATCTTCCAGCAAGTCCCTCGTATGCCAAACTTGTCTTCATTTGTATCAATAAGGACTGATGGTGGTACCCCAAATACTTCCGTACACCTGTTCCCCAATGTGTCTTTTCAACAGACGTCTACTTTGTCAGGTCCGCAGACTCCATGGATGCATGGTCGAAATTCTGATATCGGACAAAGGAGAGAGTCATGGGTGGACAACACTACTCAAAAAAACTCAGTACACCACTTACCAAATGTGTCTTTTCAGCAAGCTTCAAGTCTCTCAGCTCATCAAAGTCCATGGAAACACGGTGGAGATTCCGATATTGGACCAAGGAGAGAGTCGTGGGCATGGAGACGGGAGCCTCCTGTAGTAAGAGCTGTTAGTACTTGGATGAAGCCTCATCCTCAGAGAACACCAATTCATAGGCCAAAGACAATGATGTATGGTAGAATTAACAGACTTTAGACTGTACACCCATACTTGCACATGCAGTTTGCAAATTGCACTATAAAAATATCTAGCTTGAATGGAATCAATTGATTGTAGATCAGGGGCCTATTTCACTAACGTCTAAATCCATCGCAAATGCCAAACTTCATTGCCAAAGCAAGAGATCATCGCAAGTTTGCGATGGATTTCCCGAAACCAATTTCACTTAGATTTGCGATGAAAAAAATTATCACAAACCGTTTGCGATGAATATCTTGCGAGTGCTTATGAGCATCCGCAAAGAAAGCATAGCAAATGGAAGTCACCGCAAATTCTTGACATCATGACATCACATGATTTTATTTCTCACCATATTAGGATGAGATCACCGCAAAATTTGCAATAGGCTCGTCCATGGAGATTAAAAGTGAAAAGATATTAATGAAATGGAAAAGTCATCGCAAACAATATTTGCGATGAATTCTAATTTGCGAGAGTGTCTGCAATCATTGTAAAAAATAATGTTAGTGAAATAGGCCCCTGATGTGTGTTTATATGAACAAAACATGGCTTTGTTTTCATTTCAATAACCCTAAACCTGATGCTATAATCTTAACACTAAACTAACCTATAGTGGTAGGTAAGTCAAATGTATGTTACCAGGCCACGTCAAATCCTGTGTCCGATAGCCCGGGGCTAGTGGATTTCATTTCGGGCTAGTAATTTTTCTAACAAGTTGTCACTAGATGGCGATGTTCATAAATTCATATAAGGGCAGAGCATGTGCGAACATTATCGAACTACTAACAAGCATGAAGTACACACATGCGCAATTGCGATTTCACTTATTAACAAGATGGCGACGATCACGTTGGAAAAAATCACCACTTTAAACCACAATTGTACCGGGTTTTGTCATTTTTTAGAAAAAACTCTTTCGGGCATTTTAACAGAACATTTAATAAACTGAATTCTAAATTTTTCATTCAAAATATTACTTGAAAATATGTTAATTTAACCCCTCTTGTTCGGACAATTTACCTCAGTAGATCGACCGGTGTATATTCAATCGGGACTTTAAAATACTGACAGCGGGAAATTTTGAATGGTATTTTTTCCTTCGATCGTTGACCGGTCAACCGATGCAGCCGTTCTCATTTCCTGCCTGCACTGTGGTTTAAAATGTCAACCAAATTTCGGGCAATTTTCGTCAGGTTTCGGGCAAGTGATTTTTGCACTGGTGGCTTCCTGACCGGGCTAGTAAAAATGAAATAATTGTTGCGGCCTGTATGTTACACTTAAATGTGATTGTAGGTCTCATTTGACTTTTGTCCCAACGACCTTGATTTTTTACCAATTGTTTATATTTTACCCTAAACCTGACCCTAACACTATATCTGACCCTTAAACCTAACGTTAAGTTGAGTAATTCTAACAGTACTAAAACGTGAAAAATTAGATATTTTAAAGATTAAGAATCTATGTTTTGACTAGGTTAATATTATGCTAAATGTTATTAGGTCATGTTTGAAAAATAAATTTAATCAAATGAAACTAACCCAAAGTTTGAATTCTAATGAATCTGAATCAGAATTTATTAACTTTCACCAAACATATACGTCACGTTAATATAAAACAAAACAACAAAGTATAAAAATATGTTAACAAAACTAATGAATAGTGATCAAAATCCAAGGTTTTTCACAGAATATCTGGTGATAGGTATAGTTTTAAAGGAATATGCATTTTACATAAAAAATGGAAAATTGACCTAGTCATTGCCACCATTTTACACATTAGAGACAATTCATTCAAAATCTTCGTTTGTGACTTTCTGCTCATGTTATCAGAGCATGTTTTATAATTTTCTAAATAAATGTAGCTGTTAACAGTGTCAACGAACTTTTACTATTCGGTTCGCCCTATTGCATCAAAATGATTTAACACTGAAAAATTACCCTCAAATAAGTAATCTCAAATCATTTTATAACCAAGGCAGTTGTGATGAATATATGACCGTTTATCTCAAATTAGCCATAAATGCATCTAACTTCATTTTTACCTACAGGTGAAAACACATGCAAAAGTTGTAATTCTGCAAAATTGATTTTTCCCTTCAGATTCACAATTTTTATGCTTGTTTCAAAACATCTACAAAGTTTAAGGTCAAATTATTGAGCTGAAATATGAAATATATCTGTATATGTTCTAAGGACTATAAACAAAAAGCATATGGCTTACTGATCTTTAAATATATGTGATGGCTCACCATGAAAGGGGGACTTTGCAGATGATATCAATTTTGATTTTATCATTTCATCTGTTACAGCATTTTCTAAGCTTTAAAATGACACCTTACTAGTTGAAATTGATCAAGGCGATCACATTTTACTGGAAATTCTTATTATTTTCTTTATTTTTGCTGCCTATTTTCATCAGTTTCTCGAAAAGTGTTC
>JXSR01S001529.1:2779-21455 GCA_000969725.1 Ophiothrix spiculata
ACCCATTGACCTCAATATTAAAATGAAAATCAAATCAAATATTCCGTTTAGGTCATAAAATATAAACCAATGTTTGTAAATACTAAATCCATTGAGTTGGACAATCAACTCCATTGTACTTGACTATTGAGAACTACTTTTTCTCCCATAGAACGTTAATGAATGTTAATGGCAGAAGGTCACTTGACATAGCTAGTGCGTGATAGTGCATAGCCGTCGCCTCCTGAGTATTTGAAAGGTTGTTTTAAAGGGGCAATTCATGATCCACTTTTCACCCTCAAGATCAAACCTATCAAAATTGAGTTTCTAACTTATAAAAATCCTCAACTGGTATATTTTATGATCCCAAACCATTCTTTCATACGTGCTTGCATTTTTGAGAAAAGTGAGAAAATCTTATCATTGTCGGGGGCCCCAACAGTAATAACGACACAGTAGCCTTTGTGGATTTTCAAAATGCTGAAAAGCTTGTAACTTAAAAATGAACGGTCGGAATCAAGTGGAATTTTTAGCATATATTTATGTTGCATTCTTTTTATTTAGCTAGAAAAGAAGCAGGGTTTTTGTCACATCAAAATCATGAATTGCACCTTTAAATTTGGGGGTATAGGGAAACTTTCTGCATGGTAATCGCATAATGAGCAGTACCTTGTTTATGGGAGGAAGTGGAGAGGATTAATATTAGTTCAAGTCCCAATTTGCTGTAATAATTAACCACTAAAACAGTTTGATTGCTTTATCCAAAATTTATAGTCTACATTCTAACATTGCTGTTCATTGTTGATTTCCTTACAGGCGGAAATGTAGTGGACACCACCGCTCCTGAAATCTCCAACTGCCCAGAAAGTGTTGATGTTCAAGTGCCACTTGGCAGCACTGGCGGCAACGGAGCCTGGAATATCCCAACGGCAATTGATAACTCAGGAGCTACCCCGACAAGAGTCAGCAACTACAATCCAGGAGATTTCTTCCCAATTGGCACCACTTTGGTAGTCTATACATTCTCCGATGCCGCAGGCAACGTTGCTACCTGCCTGTTTGAAGTCCACATTAATCTCATTACCGATGTTGACGTCACCCCACCGACTATTTCTGGCTGTCCAACTGAAATCAGATCCCAAGCTGGACAAGGAGAGACCAGTGCCATTGCTACGTGGACCTCACCTACTGCAACGGATGATTCTGGCGAGACCCCATCCGTCACCAGTACTCATACCCCCGGTCAATCCTTCCTGGTTGGGAGCACTCAGGTCAGTTACATCTTCAGTGACTCTGCTGGCAACGTTGCTATCTGTGCGTTCAGTGTTGTCGTCAGTTCCGCGGGTATTATCGTTGATGTTACGCCACCAACTATTTCTGGCTGTCCAACTGAAGTCAGAGCCCAAGCTGGACAAGGTGAAACCAGCGCCATTGCTACTTGGACCTCGCCTACTGCAACGGATGATTCTGGCGAGACCCCATCCGTCACTAGCTCTCATACCCCAGGTCAATCCTTCCAGGTTGGGAGCACTCAAGTCCGTTACATCTTCAGTGACTCAACTGGCAACGCTGCTATCTGTGCTTTCAGTGTCGTCGTCAGTTCCGCGGGTATTATCATTGATATTAAGCCACCAACTATTACCAGTTGCCCAGCTGGCCCAGAAGCAGTTCTTGAAGCAGGAGCTACCTCTGTGGCTGTCACCTGGACTGCACCAACTGCTACAGATGATTCCGGTATTGCACCACAAGTGACCAGCAACTACGCACCTGGAGATTCTTTCCCTCTTGGTTCTTGGCAAGTAACCTATACATTCACTGATCTATTCGGAAATTCTGCCGAGTGTATTTTCTTCGTCATCGTGACTGAAGCTGATACTTCTAGTGGACTTACAGTCTCCGGCTGCCTTGAAGATATCATACAGACCTCTTCCTCAACTTTCACCCAGGTAACCTGGACTCCTCCAACGGCTGTTGACAGTAACGGTGGTGAAGTAACCGTGGTGACCAATTTCCCCAATCCAAGCATCTTTGTGGCTACAGACCAAGCACCACTCACAGTGACATACACCTTCTCCGATTCTAATGGCAACACAGCTGTCTGCGAGTTCACCATCTCCGTAACTAGTAAGTTTTGTGAATTGTCATTTTAGCCACCTTCCCCCAAACAAACATCATAAATATACATCTGAACTAAACCTGAATGAAGATTATTACTGCTGACTGACTTAGCCTGTTGAAACTAACTGTCAACCATTCTGGTCAAATATCAAAAAGGGTGCATTTTTGCTACAATGAAAAAAAAAGAAGAACAAAAACCCTACCTACCCTAATTTCTTTCTATGTTATGCCAATCAAACAGTTATTTTTGTAGGCCTTATTACAAAGTTAAATATCTTGAATCCAATGATGTCAATTTAATTTATAGAATCATGGTGGTTATTCTGTGGGAGAAATGTTTAAATTGGTGAAAGATAAGGGTTTGTAATAGGTAACAGAAATTTGAACATCCATTCAAAAATAATTTTTACTAAGGCTGCCGATTACCACCAGTACACTGTGCTAATCATATACAGTGATTAAGAAACTGCAATAAACTGCAATAAAACACACCTATGTTTTCTTGTAAATTACTATCTTAATTTTTATCCGATTATAAGGTGTAAACTATGTATCGTCAACTTA
Source organism: Ophiothrix spiculata (assembly GCA_000969725.1). NCBI lineage: Eukaryota > Metazoa > Echinodermata > Ophiuroidea > Amphilepidida > Ophiotrichidae > Ophiothrix > Ophiothrix spiculata. The sequence goes on from JXSR01S001529.1 coordinate 5,441, forward strand.
ACCATTTTGTTTTACTCGTTTCTTTCCCCAGGTGGAAGCGTTGTTGATACCGTACCTCCAGTCATCAGTGGGTGCCCATCTGATGTTCAAGTCACCGCTGCAGCTGGTGCAACATCGGCCATAGCAACATGGGCTAGCCCCACGGCAACCGACAACTCTGGAGTTGCCCCAACCGTGGTTGCTACCCATCTATCAGGATTTTCGTTTGATGTAGGAAGCACGCCCGTGACCTACACTTTCTCCGACGCTGCTGGAAACTCTGCAGTTTGTACTTTCAATGTTGCCGTTAGCGGTAAGTGTTGTGTAATGTACTATGGTTTGCCAGTATTTCATGAATACGTACTCAGTCGTGAGTGTAGACCCATATTACCGTCACCACGTTTAAAGTTTGCGCTCATGCGAGACATTACTGCATGAAATAATGAACTCAACAAACAATGTGCAGTACATGTAATTTGATTCTTTTTCTGCTTTATAGGTTTCAGAATCTTAAAAATAATGATTATTCAGAAATTGATCTAATCTACATCTGTAGGCCAGAAAAAACCTAATTAGACAATTAAAATGGAAAACAGAGTGGGGTTGCATTGACAAACAATGGGCCCTGCGCTCTGGATATTCGATTACACCGCCCAATTGATTTGGGTTTGGCTTTAAGCAGGATACACATGCTAGATAAAATTTGTTATGATCCCAGCAATTTGAATTAAAATGTCTTCCAGACAACTGAGGGTACTAACATCATTTCAGGGTCCTAGCAAGTTGCATTCTGCAAAGTGATATTTTCCAGAAAGCTGAGGGTGCTAGCTGTGAGATAAAATGTAAGGGGGTGCTCGGAGGCCTACCTTGAATTTAAGTTGCCAAGCTGGCGTCAATACTTTGAAGGGTTTTTAAAAAAACAGTGTTGAAAGTAAGCATTGCTAGAAAACTGCCCTTGCTTTTGGATATAACAAATGGGTCATTTTTTTTGAAAACACGTTATGGTCCCCAGGTGACCACCTCAGATTTGTATGAAAATCCATAAAATTAATGTTTAGTATATGTAAAAAACGCAAAAAATGTTATAGCTCCATAGCTCATGTCGTTTTAAAGTTACGGCCCATTGAAAATCGACCCTAATTCACATTTTCAGCCCATTTGCAACACTGATGTGATTTTTCTCATTTTTAGGCACTTGTATTTTTTGATCGAGAAGAGATATTGGACTGAAAATTGTAATCTAGAAGCCCTTTGCCTAATATTTCAGGATTTGCAATCAGAAATATAGTATCGAATTCGATTTTAAAGTTACGGGCACCCGAATACGCCCGTTTAACACATCAAGAATTGATTTTCCCGATTTTCAGGGGGGCCTGGTACTCATACAAAATGCCTAGAAGATGCTTAAATCACTTGTATATACTCCTTAGGTACATTACTATACCCCAAATGTGGAATGGAATTAAGCAAACACTTGATAAGGATACAGGTGCTGTTCAAAGTGGGCACCGCAGAAATTTTTCGCAAAAAAGCGCCCTCTTGTTGAGGCCATTTGACCTGGTCTCCAAGTGCGCAGGAGAATAAATGTACCAAATTTCAGCAATGTGTCTTGATTCCTTCATGGTTTTTATATTTTCCATAGACTTTAACAGTTAAGAGAAATCTTAAAGTGCGTTGACCCCAATTTCTTAACTGTGTAAGTCTATGGAAAAAATAAAAACCATTAAGGAATCGAGACACATTGCTGAAATTTGGTACATACAAAGGTCTAGTGCATACCACACTTTGGTGAAAATTTTATCCCCCTGCGCACTTGGAGACAAGGTCAAATGGCCTCCACAAGAGGGCGCTATTTTACAAAAAAATTCTGTCTGCGGTGCTCACTTTTGACACTGGATACGTCCATATTAAAAGTTTGCTTAAGCCTATTTCACTTTGAGGGTATAGGTATGTACCCAGAGAGTACATACAAGTAAATTAAGCATTCTCAGGACATTTTTTATGGGTACCATGCCCCGCTGAAAATCAGAAAAAACAATTTCCGATGGGCTAAACGGCCGTTTTCGAGTGCCTGTAACTTTAAAACCGAGTTAGGTACTATATTTCTGATTGCAGATTCTGAAATATTAGCCAGAAGGCTCTTAGATTACCAATTACTAGAATAATATCACTTTTCATTCAAATGATACAAGTTCCTGAAAATGAGAAAAATCACGTCAGTGTTGCAAATGGGCTACAAATGTGAATTAGGGTCAATTTTCAGTGGGTCGTAACTTTAAAACAATATGAGCTATGGAGCTCAATTTTTAGGTGCATTCATTATATAGACAAAAGATCCATTTGATAGATTTTCTTACAAATCTGAGGTGGTCACCTGGGGAATTTTCTGAATATAACGTGTTTTGAGAAAAAATAACCCAAATGTTAGAAATCTACAAATTCCCAAAAACCTCCCTTCAGACTGCTAAGATAGTCAAATAAGTATAAGAAAACACAATTATATGCCAAGATAATTCAGCACTGTGTTTTGCATATACGTGACCTGGACCCATATTCATGAAACACCGCTAACTCTAGTTGGCTGCTCACCTATTGTCTACCTGTCAAAATTTGACAGGTAGACAAAGAGTTATCAGCCAACTAGAGTTAGCAGTGTTTCATGAATATGGGCCCTGATCTCTTAAAATGAGATGCATTTGGACAAGATGAGAAATCGAGATACAGCCAAACAAACGCATGAGGTGATTTGTGTTTTCAATTTTCAGATTTTTGCATAAATGACAAAAAATGTCTGCACTGTTTTAAGTTTGAAGTCATAAGTTTAAATGCCAATTTTCCAGTTTGAAATTTGATGAGTAAAACATCTGCACTCACTGGAATTATTATTCCCAGATATCTTTAAACCATGCTGGCTCCATCGTCAAGAGTTCAGTAGCAGTTTAAATCTATTTGTTTTCAATCTTTACATTACATGTATTTTTCCTAGTTTTGAATTAAACTTTGACTATAGACTTGGTCAAGTCCTTTGGGTGTCCCTTTATCTATAGGCCTATATCTTTGGCTTGGGATGGTAATCTTATTCCTTAAGTTTTCCCCTTTTTTCATGTTTGTTTTAAATTTTAAATTTATTTTCTTTTTTATTTTAGATTTAAATTTAAATTTTCATTTTATTTCTTTTTTAATCTCAGTTTGTATAGTTTTTAATATCGAAGGTGAGATTCCATTTTCCATGTTTTATTTTTATACTTCTTTTTCCATTTTCATCAACACCACAGAGATTCCCAAAATAAAACTGCATATTGCCCTTAAGATAAAAGCATTATGTAATATGTTCTTATACATACATCAAGGCTTGTCAAGTTTACCCATTTCCTGGGTCAAAGTCATTCCAAGTCCAACTACACAGGGTTGTTATTTCAAGGTCCTAACTAACTGTATCAAAATTATTTATCCACTCCCAACCACCAGCTCTGCTTCCCTGTATGTACAGAGATCTATATATCCACCCAGTAGTAGATTTACACTTTCATGGAATACTATAATTCAAGGGGAGAGGAAACTTTTTTCATGGAATACTATAATAGTATACAACATGTACATGGGGAGAGGAAGAAAACATGTTAAACATTAGGCCTATGCTTTTACCATCAAAAGCCTGCCATGGGCCTCAAACTGAGGCTACTTTGACTATATTTCTATGCATAAACCTTCATTTTAAAGTTTTGATATAGTGATCAATAACTCATTTTGAGTTTATGCCCTGAACAGTCTTATTTTAAAGGAACTTGCTACACATCTTTCACAGAATCTTAGTCAAAATAACTTTTGCTGGATTTTTTAACGAAATTAAAAAAATTCTATCATGTTTTGTAGCTGGATCAGTCATCGACACTACCCCACCTACCCTCATCGGCTGCCCATCCTCAGCCGTCACAGCAGTAGCACCCATGGGCCAGATGAGTGCAGTAGTTGAATGGCCCGAGATCACTGCAGTAGATACCCAAGATAGCAACCCCTCTCTGGAATCAACTTCCGCTTCTGGTGATAGCTTCAATGTTGGTAGTACCTCAGTGACTTACACGGCTACTGATGCTGCTGGAAACCAAGCCTCGTGTAGCTTCACTGTCATTGTTACTGCTGGTAAGTTTAATTTTTTTGATATTAAGGCCTATAAGAAATTATGCTGCCCCCAGGAATTCTATTTTTTTAAGTAAAATAAAGCAAAATGTTTCCATGTTTTTTCTTAATAATAACTGTAAACATGAATACTGTCTTGCTCCGTAATTTTATGAAATATGGCTAATTTTAAATCAATTTGATTGTTTTAATTTTCCTGCTCATAAATTTCATAATATGCGGCAGATATACATACCATTTTCTTGGGACATTTATATTTGCACTAGGCAAGTTCAGCACAAAATACACCTCTTGCAAAGTACTAGTATTGTAAAATGAATGACCCTAAATTTGCGTTTTTGAAGGTTTTTTCTTTGTAGTTTTAATAAAAAACAATGTAAAATCAGCCATTTTTTGTCGGAATTTAGGGCCATTTTAACCAAAAAAAAAAAAGGAAAGGGAAAAAATTTGCCTGCCCGAAACACCCTACTTGAAAGGTCTGCTCGTGCGGTGAACATTATTGGAAATTATTGGAAATGCAACGCATTGCGTTTTAAGTATGAATTCAGCTTTAAGGAGCAAAACATGGTACTGCTCTATATTGGAATTTTAAATTTTTGTTTCAGAAAACTAAGATGTGGTGTAGCTTTAGGGGGATTGAAAAAGTTATCAGGGTACACATTTTATTTGTGCTTAAAAACTCCTTACTTATAAGTCAATTGATTATTTGTTGCAGCCAATCCAAGCAATCCATGTGAAAGCAGTCCCTGCGCAGCAAACCAGGCATGTTACTACACACAGGATGAATACATCTGTCTAAGTAAGTCTGAAATCGGAGTTGTGTTGTCCGGGAGGGGGGGGGGGGCCACTTAGCTATAATGGTGTACACATGCATTTCAAAATTTTGTCCAATGCCCCTTTAAAAACTCCTACTTACTTATAACTCAATTGCTTATTTGTTGCAGCCAATCCAAGCAATCCATGTGAAAGCAGTCCCTGTGCAGCAAACCAGGCATGTTACTACACACAGGATGAATACATCTGTCTAAGTAAGTCTGAAATTGGAGTTTTGGTGTAGAGCCAGTGGGAAACATTGCAGATATGGGAGCGTGGCCGAGCGGTTAGAGCACGGGTCTCGTAATACAGAGATTGTGGGTTCGAGCCTCGGGCCGGGCGGTTTTCGTCTCCTTGTTTCCTTGAGCAAGAAACTTTTACTCTACTTGCTCCGTGGTCGGACAGTCACGTAAAGCTGTGGGTCCCCTGTACGAATAGACTCCTTCATGGGGTATGCATGTTATGCAAGTACTTGTATCATTGATTGATTGATTGATTGATCTCTTACTCGTTTTTGTGTGTTTGTGTTGAGTAATGACCATATCATATATACAAATTGGTTGTATGCTGGAAAGTTTTCTGAAAACTCTGAAGTTGTATGACAAATGCTGTCGTAAAATCAGAGATGCGTGTTTCCCACTGGGTGAAATGATGCCGGGGTTTAATCTGGTGCAGGTATGGGGTCATCATCATCATCACCGGTCGGTTGCGCAGCAGGCGATCGCAAATTGTCTCCAATCACTTTGGTTTTGAGCCAAGTCAGCTATAGCCTGTGGGTGTAACATGTTGTTTGTATCTCCCAATAGCTTTTGGATATAGGACAGATATGATGTTCTCTGTCGGCCTGGCTTCCTTCTCCCATGTGAAGGAGTATAAAAGAGCATACAATCTGCCTGGCTTTAGGGTATTATGGGACAAAAAGTAATTAAGATTGGTGCCAACCCATCATTTTTTTGAAAAGTTTTTGCTTAGTAACTTGGCAAAAAATTTAGACAAAAGTATACATTTCTAGAAGTGGAGTATCATGTGGAACACTATAATGATGTTGATTTTCGAAAAAGTGCACAATTTTGGTTCTACGGCCAAAATGCATATTTTTTGAGATAAAAAAAGCTTAACTAAAATGTTTTGTCAGTGTGGTGCGTTACAATGGGAAACAATGGAAGGGCACACGCCACTAGGAAATTCAGGGCCTTGGGGCCCAGTATCCATAGGCTGTTTCCATGTGGCTACTGATATGATCACTAAGCAGATCAAAGTTGTTTGTAGTGTGGCACAAAAGAGCACACGCCATATGGGAACGGCCTATGGATACGGATCTTTAGGCCCTGTATCCATTGGCTGTTCCCCTGTTGCATTGTCCCCCAATGTTACACGCCAAACACAGGGAGCATCTGACGAACACAAGGTCACTGATAGGGCACTAAGTAAAACAAATTACTATTGTCTGTGTGGCGAGTGTCAATAGGGGACAATGGAACACAGAATAAGGGCATATGCTACAGGGGGGAACAGCCAATGAATACAGGGCCTTATGGGACACAAAGCACACCACATGCATACAGGGCCTTTAATACTTTTAACCATTAGGCGACGAAATTAAAAAACCTGTTTTACAGGCCAGACCGATCCTAAATTTGCATTTTTGAAGATTTTTTTTTAAGTTTTGCCAAAATCATGTAAAATCAGCTGTTTTTTTAAGACCATTTCTGTGTAAGAAAATTAAGTTTTTCTCCCAATTTTTTGGGTTATTTTAGGCAATTTAAAAAAAAAAAATGTGCCCGACCGACCCTACTTGAGAGGTCCGCCCGCCCGTAAAACAGGATATTTTTTTCTTTGTTTTATCACCATGAAAGTATACTAACACATCCATTTTCTTTTTTCTCCCTTACAGCAATTGGTGGAAGGAGACGTAGAGACATCGACACAAAATGGACTCTTTACCAATAATGAATAAGATCAACTGTATATATGTATCAAGATATTTCTAACCAAAATCAGCTGTACTTGGAATAGTTCTTCATGCAAATTATAGCACATATTGTGTCTAGCATGACTTTTATGTAAATAAGACCTGTAGGCGGTGTCCAGTGACTTGTCATGAGCCGTACCAGAGACCTCCGTTTTGGCATGATCACTTCTACGGGTATTGCAGATTGCAGTTTAGAAAGATTTTTTTTGTGTCTCATGTTTTAGTTTTATTAAAAAATAAGTCTTGTATTTATTTGAACTATTTGTATGTATATAGATAACACTTGTACTTAAAATTGCAAAGATAAACTAGATTAAATATGTATCAAATGGCCTTTAGTGGGTGTAGATCTATAATAAAACTTGCTTTTTTTTTTAGAGTGTCTTTGTTTTACTTGAGCACTGATATAAGCACGTAGATCTCTTTCCAAGCCTAATTTGTAATTTAGAAGGATTTTTCTAATTTCTGATAAAAGAACCATTATGCACTAGTTCAGGTCTTGGATAATGCCCTCTTTCAAATTGTGGTTCACCCAAATTGTGGCTTGACTAGTTTGATCGATAGTCCGTACCTAATGAATGAATGATGTGTAATTAACTAGACTTATATTTTGTTTTTAAAATAGCTTGTTCAAATTTGGACCAGTTTAGATCAGTAATTAAATTTGAATATAATTTCAGTTTAGATTTTCAAGATAAAAGTCAATTATAGAGTACGAATGTATATTTAGTTAAGTCACTAACGTGCGTACTGTTTTCTATGCAAAAATAATCTTTTTATATATAATCTCATATTGTGTATAAATATGAACATAAGTTGTATATTTTTGCCCTTATATAATGATTTTTGTACACTTGACAAAAATTATATTTTTGTATCAAATCTTGGAAGTGATTGAACTTGCTAATCATGAACCGTTTATGTAATGAGTTGATGATCATATGTGGACGTAACACGTCATAATTTATGCAAATACCCCAACATGTGCGATCTGGTTCCAAACAAGTGTGGTGGGCATTTTACCACATGTTAAGTCTATGGCGGATAATTTCTGTTTTAGTCTTGGTACTCTTGTATCAAAGTAAAGCAAAAGTGAGCATTAACATGGTAACATGTTGTAGAAGAGAAGGTCATCCTTGTCACTATTTTTGTGATCAAAAAGTGAGTGAAAAGGTGATCTGATTTTTGTGTACGTACATCTATCGAGTTAATACATCAGAAGAAACACTATGTACATGATCATTTGTTTGGAACCAGATGGCACATGTTGAGCTAATTATGCAAGAAATTACGTAACTACTTCCACAGCGTATTGGATGATATAATATAAATTGATTTGCAAGATCCAATTTGATGAGATTGGGATGCCCGATGGACTTAAAAGACCTACAGTTAAATGGAAGCAGACAATAGAGGTTAATGATTAAAATTGATTATGACTAGGTATTCTAGTTATCAGCGTTCAACATAGAGGCTTGTCCGTTGCCCGAGACAACCTAAAAATACCTCCGACAAGTTGAATGAATGTTCAACTTGTCCGGTGGAAAACTTCATACATTGTACTTCATTGAATCGCAATGAAATTCTATATCCCGTATATACATATGGGATTCCGCAACCACCCGTCCCGATTAAGTTGCAAAAATTACGGACAGGTCAAAATTTTGCGGACAACCAAGCACTAGAAAGGTTGTCTGTCGGCTGGACAACAGATTTTTTGTTTTGCATCGAAACGCTGTATGCAATTGCAGGCATGAAAATTATCAGGCGATTTCGTTTAATTTTGATCCTTATGGCTTTTTTGAAAGTCTATTTTCATGCCTGCAATAAACCTTTGACCCCTGTTCAAACAAATTGGGATTTGGAATGTAGTGTCTTGTTTAATTGTTGTTTGATATGAATAAAATTAATTAACCCAACATGTTAGCAAGTTTGTGATTTGTTTTGATGATTTTATTATGGTACTAATGTAAGTAGGATACGTTATATATAACTTTATACTTAAAGAAAATTGTTGTTCTGATCTTATACTGGGATATATAAATAAAGAAGTTCCAAATTTTTTGAATTTTCTACAAATATATATTACAACATCAAATGATAGTCTTGAATGATCTAACAAATGTTTGATGCCTTAAGTCTTACATTAGGCACCGGAGCACAAATAGGCCACAACTTTATGCGGCCGGATGCATTCTGGCCACAGCGTTGATTTTCCAATATGGCCATAGTAGGCTTCATTATACACCTCCAGATAATTGTAAAACATGTAATTAATTACATTTTAAAATTATTTTGATGTGGAAAATCAAATATGTTGTGGCCATATTGGAAAATCGAAGCTGTGGCCAGGCTGCTGCTGCCGCACAAAGTCTTGGGATAAACTGGGGATAACCCAGTTGTAATGTTTTTAATTGTTTGATGTCATAGCCGATTGTGTAAATAAAACTTGCACTGCAAAACTTTTTTTTGGGGGGGGAGGGGTGTGGTCAAGGTCATAAGGTCATAAGGTCACAAGGTCACTTGAGGTAAAATCTGAAAGTTGACCCACGGTCATTTCAAGGTCACAGCTATAACTCATGAACCCTTAACCCTATGTGGATTAAACTTGGACCATGAAAAGCCCTTGACCCAAGACGGAGGTCAAATTTTCAAAATGTTCTAAAAGTTGACCCGAGGTAATTTCAAGGTTAAAAACTTAACCTGAAGTCCTTGAAGGTCATTTCAAGGTCACAGCTTTAACTCATGAAATTTCAAAATGTCATTGATCATGCAGAATAAAATTGGACCATGGATAGCACTTCACCCTCGGTCAAGGTCAAATGATCATTTGAAATCAAATGACCCAAGGTTATTTTAAGGTGAAGTTGAACTAGGTCACACCAATATATTATGCACCCTCAGACCTTGGGTAGCCCCTGGCTGAAGGCTGAGGTCAGTCAAGGTCAAAAGGTAATCTTAGGTCAATTTTCCAAAATGGACTTTGACCTGTGGTCATTGCGAGGACAAAAAGCATGACCCCAAGTCATCCAAGGTCATTTTGAGCCCTTGACCTCACATAAAGTTCTGTAAACCTTGGTCCAACATAAAACAAACACTATTACCATTTAAAGATAATAAATTTTTCTGCTGAAATCATTTACAAACTGCCATCAGGCGAGATGTGTGGTTCGCGAACTTGGGGTCGTAATCTATCAAATGTTTGGCATCGCATACAAAAAAGTGTGGTGTATTAATTTTTCATCAAAAAAAAAAAAGATAAAAACTCTGAATTAAAATGTCTCCAGCCCTTAATATAACCGCTGTGCTATGAGAGGCCAATGGAAAACCCAGGTGAAATTGCTTGTATGTAATTTGGGAAAGTGTAGTCGGGCCTGCAGGGTGCTATAGGCCCTGTATCCATTGGCTGTTCACTGGTGCCATATGCACGCAATTGTCCCCAATTGCCATGCAACACACACAGGAAACATCTGCCATACACAAGGTCACTGATATGGTCATTAAGCAAAATAAAGGTTAATTGTCTGTGGCGCGCGACAATTGGGCATAATTGCGGGGATACGGCACTAGGGAACAGCCAATGGATACAGGGCCTTGTATCCATTGGCTGTACCCATATTCCGTGTGCACTTGTCTCGTTTTCTATTGTTAGTAATTGTGCGGCGCAACACAGACAATAAACTTCGTTCTGCTTAGTGGTCATATCAGTGGTCGGTGTACGGCAGATATTCCTATTACCTGGTGCTCACCAAGTATGAACATGTTGATTATTGGTGCTGCCAGGTCATATGAATCATCTGCCGTACATAGGCCACTGATATGATCACTAAGCAGAACGAAGTTTATTGTCTATGTTGCGCCGCACAATTACAAACAATGGGAAACGAGACAAGAGCACACAGAATATGGGTACTAGGCTGATTCACAAAAAAATAAAATTCTTATTTTTCTACGGCTCACCCCCTCATTTTGTTTGTTTTAGTATCAGAATCAATCCAGCAAAATTTGAAAAAAATTGAAAAAAAATTAGGGGGCGCTACCGGCTGTTTAAGTTTTGTGTACAAAGTCAATGGAGTTTTGGAGTGACCATTTTAAATCACCTTTTTCACTTTGTTAAACTTTTTTCTGGTCTGTACAAATTATGGAGGTGTTGGGGGATGAGTCAATGTTTAATAAAACCTAATTACCCAAAACACTCAAGTTCACTGTGGCGTGTGATTACCAAAAATGTAAAAAACCTTACAGAGGGAGTCTTATTCATGAGCAGATCAGCAGGGATTTCCCAGGTTGTTTATATATATCTTGGGATTCCCCCAAGATCACTGAAGGTCACTAATAATTTACATAATTGTCAGACTTTAATTGTTACAGTGGTTCCATCTCATGAGGTGTTACATAACTAATTGAGGTTTATAAGAGGCTACTCCACCAAAGTCTATTGTTATCCACTGGTCAGTGACCCTGGCATAAATCAAATCATGTGGCCAAAATTAAAATAAACACCTGTTGTCTGGTAATCTGTAATTATGCCAATTTTATCAATGAAACCACCAAGACCAATAACACAAGTTTCTTTTGACTGAATGTTTTGGCTCTTCTGATTAATGCTTTGCACCAAATGTATGGTTTTTCAGAAAAAAGTAATTTACAGAAAAAAGCGGGAATTTTGTTGATTTTTTCTTGTTGTTTTATTTAAAGGACACATTGTTAAATATACTCAGCAATTTTCAGCTTTTCAGAAAGAATTTATCATGCCTTTTTCTGACGACAAAGAGGAGAACCCGATATTCCCATAGACTTTGTGTGGGAAACTAAAATCGCCGGTAGCGCCCCCTAAAATTTTTTCAAATTTTTTCAAATTTTGTAGGATTGTTTCTGATACTAAAAGAAACAAAATGAGGGGGTGAGCCCTGAAAAAGTAAGAACTTTATTTTTTTGTGAATCAGCCTAATGGGTACAGTCAATGGATACAAGGCCTAAAAAGGCTTAACATGACTTCCAAACGAGAAGTAAACCACCGCGCCAGTGTATAACAAGACTTGAGTTCTAACCGCTCAGCCATGCTCCCCTTATCCTGGTTGGGTCAGGTGAAGGTCAAGTCATTTCGTTATCCGAGTGCAAGAAAATCGTATCTGCAATAGCTGCCATTTGTCATTAATTTATATTGCACACTGTATAATCTCCAGCCTTGGGTCAGTGGCTCTTGAAACAGGCCTTATGTCAGTAGGTGAGGTATGTAAAAGGGTGGAGGCGTTACAGTTTTAGGTAAAAATCAGGAGTATTTATACCATAATTTCAGATAGGAGTGGTCAATTGATTTGGTTTACGGACCATAACCTTGAAAATTTATCCGGCTATAAATCCCCATTCTTTCATATTCAATTATTCTTTACTTTTTGAAATAATTGCATTCAAATGGCGCTGTGTGGGGGTGCGAGGATCATATGGTTGTAGCAAGTATGTATGCATAATGCATACATACCTGCTACAACCATTGCATCAATGAGGCAACTATACGGTGCATTATAAGTATTGGCTATTACCTGTCGTTGTACCTACTGAAGGGTTATTGTTTATGAACAAATGATAAATCAGTGATTATGAAAAGAAATTGTGGATGATTATGAAAAGAAATTTTGGATGAAGACATATAAATTGGTATTTGTAGTAATGGATTCCAATTGACTTTTAAATAATATTTGATCACACTATAGCTCAGTACAGAAGCAAATTCCTTCATTACAAGTTTGGTTTATTTAAAAGTATATAGCACCCCCTTCATATATCGAGGGGTCAGATTATTGAATTACATACAGTTATAAAGATATGATGAAATCAATTATGGTACCATTTGTGCATGAAATTCTATACTTACACCCTATATGACATTTGTTCCACCCTGTATACCCACTTTTTTGTGGTTTGTTGACAATCCTTACAATCATAGCTTTACAATGATATATAATTTACTGGGACTTTAACACAGGAAAAGAATTGCTATGCGTTAAAAAGAAAAGACATGCAAATTCCATTCTACATCAGTGTGTAACGCAGATTCGTCCTACCTCATAACACAACGCCAACAGTCACCTGAAAAAAAATTTCAAGAGCCACTGACATTATGGCAAGGGTATTTTGAGGGATATTTTTCACATTCTAGTGACTAGGTGTAAATAAATTTAACTGAAGCCAGCCCATGCAGTTACAACTTTCTTGCAAATCCCTAAAATTGCAATAACCCGTGATTACACATGGACCAAATGGCAACATATACAGCTTGTCCCAGTATTAATGCAACAAGCAAATTAAAAAAAATGAAAACAATAGTTGCATTCAATTTGAGTGGTGCTCTGGTAAAATGTGCTTCAAGTCGAAATTTAAGATTTTGAATAAATGGCTGCTAAAGTAAAAATATGGTCAGAATGGTCAAATTTTGACTTTTGACTTTTGACATGAAATGTTTTCATGCTTTAGTGTAAATCTATACCTCGTTTTTCAAGGTCAATTATGCCAGAAAGAGCAATAATGGTTAATTGATCATGTTTTGCTATCATACACTATAGTAATAGAGTAACTTTAAAATCAATTTGCGACAATTTGTTACTGCCAGATTATGAGTGGACTGGCTTGTATTTCGATCTCTTACTGAAGATTGTAGAATGAAAGATTAAATATTATAGGTCATTCGTAAGCTGAGATTATAGAGAATTAAAATATGTCATAATTATTTCAATTTTGAAAATCTTGACTTTCCGCTCATTTGGCCAGAGTACCACTCATGCAGGCACTCATGTTTTAAAAGTGGAGTAATTATTGTACAACATGCGCTTTGTCCCGTTTAATTTTACCACTCCAGCCAGGAGATACGAAGAATCTAAGAAAGCCCTTTAAATCTACTTTTGTCCGATTTATAAGATTGAAATGCAGAACTGATATAAGAATATGATGGTATTCTGCAACCAACTAGAGCAAAATCATTCTAAACAAGTCTTACCCAATCTGTACATATCATTTATCAATATTCAAAGTTCTCTTTTAATTAAAATAGATGAAAATTTTCAAAATGAAGTATGGATCTTCATGATGCTCTAATATTCCTTGAATATGTTACTTCTGGTGAGATGGGGTAGTTTAGGACACAATTTCTACCAAAAGAGTTTGAAAAAAAAAAAAGAATCATAATGAAAGATGTCAACCGATAATACTATACCGTAATTCACAAGTCTTTAACAGGAACAAAGGACAAAATAGAAGTCTGACAAGTTTAAGAACTCAAGTAATTTAGCGATTCATCTGGCCCGTCAAGTGGATGCAACTGGTTGACTCAACCAGACGCAACAACCTGCTTGATATCAGCAGATCCTCATTAAAGTGGATCCTCATGCCATGAAATGGGTTTAAGGGATGCTTCTCCTAATCATGTGATGTTTTTAGCAATTTCCAATTCAACTTGTGCTCCATTACATCACCAATGGTGAATCTTTACAGGTTAACAAATAAGACCAAGATTTTTTTAGGGTTAATTTACAAAAATGTGCAATAACTTTAGATTCAAAGATCCAAATTACACAAAACAAATATCGTTTAAAAGCCAATGATCTACTCTATTTATTATATTACTATAATGTTTGCTCAAAATTGTTTTCTCAAATGAAAAGACTAAAGTTCAAAGTTTGTTGCATTTTTATTGGGACTCCCTGTATTTCAATGTTGGCCAGACCAGGGTGTGCCAAATTGGGGACAGGTCAAGGTTGATATTTAATTTTGACATTACAAGTGAATACAGAACAAAATGTGTTGATTTATTAAACATCAAACCGTAAATGAACATTTCCGGCTAAACACAAAGCCATAGTCCACGTGTGTTCCTCATTAATACAATTGTTGGAGGGTCAAAAATTGGGCTATTTAATACATTTAAAATCCCAACCCTTGTGAAATATTACGGGCAAAAGGTTGATTTGAAATACTGATTGTAGCTGGAATTCATTTGATTTGGTAAAAATGACAAGGTTCCCTCATGGTTCTAAATTCTTAAGATTTCTGGATTTGGAATGCATAAATTGCAATTTTTTTTAAGTTTAAAAATGAAATAGCCCAATGCAACAAATCATAAATGGAATTTACTGTAGATATCAATGAACTGGTTCTCAAATTTTAAGGGTTTACATTGTGAATGACGGAAGGTAAACAGACTTTAAAATCAATTCAAGATTTGCTGACAGATGTTAACAATTACCTTCTGCAACACCTCAACAAGTGACTGCTGGTAGCGAACTTGATTGATGTAAAGGAATGAAGGTTGACGACAGGTCAAAGAGGGTTGTTTGGCCAACAAAATCTGAACGTAATTTTATGTCATCCAAAATTTTTAAAAAACTGGTCAAGATTTCACTGGCCACTGGTCCATCGCAACCCTCAATGACCCATTCAGTCTTCATTCCTTTACGTTGACCACAGTTGCTACCAGCTGTCATTTATCGTCGTAGTGTCGCTAAAGGTTGTTACCATCCGTCAGCAAATCTTGGTTTGATTTTCAAGTCTTATCTTTGGTCGACAAGTCGTCACAGTGTAAACCCACCGTTAACTATCGGTAGATCTTTTAAAAAGAATTTTCAAAAATCAATACTAGTATTTAGACCAAAGACTGACATAATTAATGCATAAAATAACTTGCTCCCTTGAAATCCATACGGTGACCCATAAGGCCAGAACAGTATATATTTTAGGTGATTTTTGGTTTTGCTTATATAACATTCAGTGAAATATTTATGAGGTATAGTAAAACAAATACAACATGGTTTATTTTGAGAAGTATTGATAATTCCTGTACCCTCGTTGTTGGATGTATGTGACTACTTCCCTCCGCTTTGTGTCAGGGAGTAGTCACACGCATCTAATTCATTTTTCTAATTTTATTTTTGCAATGTAATTGTACTTGCAATGTGCAAATTTGAGCAAAATTTCATGCGAAAATTCCTTCGGGAACGCAGTTTTTGAAATTTTGGCGGAAAAATTGTTGATGCAACACAAAATATGGTTTTTCAAATGACATTTTGAAATGGTTCATCCAATTTTCAAATTTATTTCTGTATTTTGGTCCTTATTACATGC
>JXSR01S001529.1:54298-67705 GCA_000969725.1 Ophiothrix spiculata
AATTACTGGAAGTAATTCAATCAGATAAATGATTATAATGTGGCTGTAAATTTAAATGAATACAGCTAATGGCATTAAAAGTAATGATTAAAGCGTCCTACTTGGGACAGATAAAATGGCAATTTTTTGTCTATGTGGTGTTCTTTAGGCCTAGCGTCCAGCCCCTATGTCTCAAGGCAACTATAGGATACCATACCAATTAATAATATGGCATAGTAGCTGATGTCCAATGCAGTTATAAAATAAAAAATGATTATACAGTTTGTTCTCAAAGTGCCAAAAGTCTTCTACCTCTGCCAAGATGTAATTCTGCAGCCTTTGAATTATATTGAATTTTCAAGCAATAGACGCCATATCTGCTGGCGACCATTTTGGGTCTTTAATTAATAGAAAATGTTTAAAAGCAGTGTTTTTGAAGTTTATCTTGATAATTAGACTAGTCCTACATTATTGAGATGTTTATGTTATTTTTGCATAATTTTGAAAGGTTTTCGGAGCAACATCGTTTTCTGTATGCCGCATAGGTATCCGATTGACATGGGACCAAACACTTTAGTCGATTACAACATGAGTTCAAATCAGATGCATTTGGCTCTACATGGGTAAGCTTATTCAAAAAGTTGACTGTATTTGAAATTCCCTTAGACAAGGAACAAACTGCTAATTGTCTTGTGGAAACCAGTACAAAACTCAGGGAGCTGATCTGGAAAGTGATGGTGCATATGCGGGCTGATCAGCTCCACTGGAGGTTGAGGCAGAACTTGAAATGATGCTTCTTGTGGAATGGAGCTTATGCCACAGTGGTCAGTGAACACTTGTAAAGTGTAGTTCTGTTAATAGAACCCTTGTTTTTTTTCAGAAAACAAACAAACAAATGAGGGATATACTACCAATTCCAATGATCTAAAAGGCCACTTACAATTTAGGGTGAGATCAGTGAACTATATAGAACTCTGGGTTTTCTAGTACTCAGTGGATGAATTATGTGATGGTGGATTTGTATTGTGGATGGTATTACCGAAAAAACAAGGTCCTATGGATCGAACTAGTAAAGTGTGCAGAGGCTGTGTGGAATTACAAATGTAGGAAGGTATAGCGCACTATAAATCCCACGTGTTTATTTATTTTTATTATAAATAAAATTAACTATGAGTACTCACCGAGTTCGCAGTTGTAACCAGTGAAGCATCCTTGACATTCACAAGTGTAGGCAGAACAAGATCCTTGCACTTCAGAGCAAATACCCCCATTAGCGCATGGGTTCTGGCCACAAGCATTTCTTTCTACAAAGACAATTCAACAAATTTATTTACAACAAATTATAATACTTCATCTACCCATTATAGTATTTTTAATAATTAAATTTCTCCGTTCGCGGGGTTTTTGGAGAACGACGCTTGTTGCTACGATGGTTTGCGTGAAAGTCGCACGTATTTACAGCGTGTGGTTGGTCTAATTCCAGTGCTTGTGAAGCGCCGACGATCGCGCGCGTTATGCTCGAGTTAAGCGATGCAATACGCAGGGAAATTTAATAAATGAAAACACTATACCTGGTAAGAGAATGTTGACATTTCACACCGCTGACCTACACACATGTTGACACATAGGTCATTTTCAAGCAGGCATGAATTTAACTGGGCTTGATAGTTTTGTTTTGATACTAAAATCAAGTGTTTCTAGACACTTTTTCAAATGTTTTCTGAATTTCGCGCTATATGATAGACCATTTTTATTTGAGAATATGTTATCAGGAAGATGATTTTGTCCATGCACACCCACCTATTTGTAGATAAGAATTCTGATACGTGGTTGCAGAGGTATTGAATTTAAAAGAATTACCCAATTTTTTTGGAAGTGAAGAATAAAAAATTTCAGTTGTCTACAAGTTATGTGGACATCCATGCACACTCAAGAATTTTTAAAATATATCTGCTTAATCACATGTAATTAAACTAGCGGCAACAATGACTATTTGGGCGGAATTTCCGAGCCTGTTCTCTACTTGCAATCCAGCCCAAATTAAGTGTTGGTCAGCCCTTTATCATGCGGAATTAATCATCTTTAGATACCCCGCGTATGTGTGGGCGCAAAAAGCTGCAAAATTACTCCTGGTGTGTGTGTAATATCCATTCAGACAATTAAAATATTGACTAGTTTTTTTTAAGATACAGAGACTCTGCACCAGACCCCTGCTTTCCACATACTCTATTACATAAATGCATAATAGTAAAACATATTATGTGTATTCTTTCGTTTTCCAGCACTGATTTTCAATTTATTCTGGGTTTCAGCACTTTTTTAGGAATTTTCTTTGTTTTTTTTTAAATTATATCTACATGTGGATGTAAATATTAAGAAAGGATGAGCTTAAAGAAAATACCTTGGTTTAAAGATATCTCTATCAAACAATGTAAACAGAATAAGATGAGAACGTCAAAGGAAGTTTAACAAAATCGTGACCTTTTGAAAAAAATAGCTCTTGTTGGTATTCATATACATGCATATAATCACACAGAAAATATCTATTTAATGTTTAGATGAGTTGTTAATTTTTCCCAACATTTCATATCCACTAAAATTGTTTTTGGCGTTTTCCTTGTGTTTTTGAACATAACATTTAATTTTTGAATATATGAATTAAATATTAAGGATATTGGCGGAAAATAAGAAGTTTCGAAATACTTCATCTTTGCACTATAAATCGAATATGTTGCAATCATTAACATAATATTTGGAAAATAGTAAGTATTTTGGTCAAGATCCCACCCAAGAATAATATTTTTGAGAGCTATATTGAAGTTCTTATTTTTCACAACGAGCAAACATTCTTTAAAAAAGGTCCA
The DNA here is from genome assembly GCA_000969725.1 of Ophiothrix spiculata. Taxonomy (NCBI): domain Eukaryota; kingdom Metazoa; phylum Echinodermata; class Ophiuroidea; order Amphilepidida; family Ophiotrichidae; genus Ophiothrix; species Ophiothrix spiculata. The sequence goes on from JXSR01S001529.1 coordinate 57,142, forward strand.
GAATTTCGCATTTTTCTAGCAAGTTATAAAAAAATGATTATAATCATCAATAACATTACAGAAATTACATTTGTCAGAATGACTATTGAAATATAGCGGTGTAACTGTTATTATAAAGGAAAAAAAAAAGATTTATCCCCTGACCTGCGTTCTCCAAAATTAGTTAAAATAGCGATACAAAAAACTTCATAACTTTGCAACGTAAGGTCGGATTTGAAAAATTCAAACGGTTTTGGATTTCGAAGATGATCTGCTTTCATTTACAGACTATTTGAAAGAATTTGATTTGTAATTTAAAAATAACCTGACGTGTCTAATTATAAACCTAGCCCAGTTTACTTACAAAGAAAAAAAGTGGTAAGCATGTTCGTCAGAGCACTTTAAAATTGGACCCTCAATGTCGTAATCATAAACAGCAACTTTAACCCTTAATGGCCAAAATATTCAAAATCATACCCCAAATTGTCATAATACACTAAAATGGCGTAATGGACATTTGACCCCATGATGGCGTAACATACTGAAATTGACCCTCAATAGCGTGGCGTAAAGCACTATTTACTACCATAAAATCATTAATATAATAAATTGGAAGCCTTTTCTGTTGTATTTCTTGGGAATTTTAGAATAGCTGGTGAAAAAGAGACCTTAAATGGCAAAGACATCATAAAATGGTCAAAGGTTACCCTGAAAAGCACCCCTTTTTCTAAAGACTGTCGACACCAATGGGCCAAAATCCAACCCTTTATCGACATTTGTTTTCTGACACGCATTCGTACCAAGTAATGTGCTCAGTGGCCCCCACTCCTGGGAGAAAAGTTTCAAAGCATGTGAAACTATGTGGTAGATAAAATACCCAATGATGATGAGTTGTATACATTTGGAGGGATGCTTTTGCTGACTTTAATCCCTTTGGGGAAATATTATTAAACAACATTGATCATTGATGAGTTACAAATCAAGATATTTTATGCAGGATAACATTTGTGTTGGCTCACCCCAAAAGGGGGGACTTTGCAGATGATATCAATTTTGATTTTATCATTTCATCTGTTACAACATTTTCTAAGCTTTAAAATGACACCTTACTTATTAATTGAAATTGATCAAGGCGATCACATTTTATAAAAGAAAATCTGGAAATTGTTATTATTTTCTTTATTTTTTGCTGCCTATTTTCATCCGTTTCTCGAAAAGTGTTCTGTCGCAAAGTCCCCCTTTTCGGGGTGAGTCATCACATTTAAGAAACATCCAAGTGTCTAAAATCTGTTTTTAACCAAACTGCTGTTCAAGCATATTGTCAACTGATAACATAGAGCAAATCTGCCAACTCTGTTACAGTACTTACCAATTTCGCAATATTGCCCTGTGAAGCATCCCGAGCAAGAGCAAGTGTGTTCAGAGCATCCTCCGTTAAGAGTTGGTATACATTGGGCCCCATTCTGGCATAGACTGGTGCTACAGGCATCAATAGCTAAAACAAGGACAAAGTTAATATCATGAAACCTCGTTAACACAAAAACCCTGACAACACAAAATGGTTTTGGTCTAAAGTGTGAATTTTCTATGTGAATTCAGTTGGATAACACAAAATTCTGATAACACAAACTAGAATAGTTTGTCATGTAAGTGCAAGAAAGTCGTATCTGCAATGGCTGCCCTAAGTTATTTTTATTTTATACTTCGTCACAAGAATGTGAAAAAACCCTCGAAATTTACGTTTTTAGTCAGTGTTCTTGAAATCATTCTTCAACAGTGTCACCTGAAGAACCATTTCAAGAACCGCTGACCCAAGACTGGAGATTACAGTGTGCAATCCCTATTTATGACAAATGGCAGCTATTACAGATAGGACTCTCTTGCACTCACATGACGAGTTGTCCCCATTGATTTTGTGTTAACGAGCTGTATAAATCATATTATCGGGAGGGGGAACACTTGTAACAGCACCATTAATTGCCATATTACATCATCCATACTTACCAAGTTCACAGAATTGTCCAACATAACAAGCTGGACACTGGCAGAAATATTGTAAGCAGTCATCGGGGTCTGGGATACACTGAGCCCCATTGGCACATTGGTTGTTATCACATTGGTAAGTACCTAATGAAAGAAACAATTTTTCTAGTTAAGTCATGGTTTTAATGATCATTTATGCTTTCTGTTATTACTTTCAAAGTGAATAAACAACAAATTGTTGTGACAGCCTTAAGGCCTAAAAAATAAATTGTTTGTTTGCCCTCCAATGGAAAAATTAAAATTTTGGGTCGATCTGTCGGTTGACTTTTTTTTTTTACTCAATTTTTGGCATTTTATGGTCGGTCACGGAGGGCAACCATACATATTTTTTTTGCCTAATTGTCACCATCCATTATAAACCTCCAGTAAAATCGGCCATATTTGTGAACCGTCATATCGAAAGGAACCTTAAGGTCGGCATAGTAAATTATGAGATACGGGCCATTGAAGCTGAGCATAGTCAAAAATCATGTCTTAGGTAGAATTTCTAATTACATCAGAAACGTTACCTTTGAAGTGTGTTTCATCATATTAATCAGGTTCTAACATCCAAAACAAGACAAATGTTTTAAAAACTGAGATAAAAATCTTTTCTCTATTCAAGTTTTACCAGTACAGAAACTTTAAACTCGATTTTCTCAGAACTATAGTTTTCTGAATCAGCCTGATGCCTTTATTTGGATGTAACTTTGCAATCGAACATCCAATAACCAAAAGTAAGGTGTCATTTTAAAGCTTAAAATATAATCTTTCTGATGAGACCAAAAAATCAATTTTCATTTTGGGACCCTTAGGCGACGAAAAAAAATCCTGTTTTACGGACGGGCGGGCAAATTTTTTTTCTAAAATTATTTTTGTTTTGCCTAAAATAACCCCAAAATCCGAAAAATTGGGAGGAGAACTGAAATTTTTTCACAAAGAAATTTTCTTTAAAAATTTAACCAAAATTGTTAAATTTTGGCAAAAAAATGGTTGATTTTACATGATTTTGGCAAAACTAAAAAAAAAATCTTCAAAAATGTAAATTTAGGGTCGGTCGGGCCCATAAAACAGTTTTTTTTAATTTTCGTCACTTTAAGGTACCTTTCGATATGCCGGGTCACATTTGTATTATGGCAGATTCAAGAAGAACACACCTTTAGATGTAAAACGACACTTGTTTCAATTCAGACAATACCTGGTAGTAGAGGTACGATTCTATAAAGCAAACTACTGAGAAAACATATGAGTAGTGCTCTGGCAAAATGAGCAGAAAGTAACGATTTTCATAATTGAGTTTATGGCATATTTTAATTCTCTATAATCTCAGCTTTCAAATGATATGTAATATGTCTTACTTCCTTTCTACAATTTTCATTTAGAGATAGAAATACAAGGGAGTCCACTCAAAAGTCAATAAAAATGGTCGCAAATCGATTTTACTGATTACTATAGTGTATAATAGCAAAACGAGATCAATTATCCGTGAATAATTGCACCTCCCGGCAGTGTTTCCGCTCAGGTTTTTTTGAGCTTGCGCCAATTCGAGCAAGTTTGACAAAGTTTATGAGATGCTTGCACCAAAATCATGAGCTGTGGCTGAAAAGTGGTTCAATAAAGCTAGATAAATACCTTTCTCACACATTTTTAGAAACTTGTTGCGCCAAATTTAACAACTACTGCGCCAATGGCGCGCCATACGGCCTTAGCGGAAACACTGCTTCCCGGCATAATTGACCTTCAAAACGCAATGTATAAGTTACACTTATGCATTAATGCGTTTTATGTCAAAAAACAAAATTTGATCTTTCACCATATTTTTAGTTTAGCAGCAATTTATTCAAAATCTTCAATCACGACTTTCCACTCATTTTGCCAGAGCACCACTCATATGTTAAAATTTCCAAATTATACACACATTTCCAATGCAACTTACTATTAAAGCGGATGTACATTTCAAATGTGCAAAATTCACAATTTTGTCAGAATACGACCTATGCATGTATTTTGTACTCTAGCTCAAAATGAAAAACCACTGACTTTACTATACTTTAGCTCAAGGTTGTTTTTCATTTCTAATTGCGCCGTGTATACCACTCTTAACATGCTCGTCAACAGCGTGAGCATACAAAGATGTGCACAAATAAGTGTGTTGCATAAATGCGTAAATAAGTGCATCAGTGTGCAGAAGGCCTTAACAACCGTCGAAAACATTACATGTTCCTTGCCTTAAACTTTTGTACTGCTGATTTTGACATTTTACTGGTAATAAATCATCCAATATTTAGCCCAACCACTACTATGTGATCTACTTTGAGGGTTGTGAAGGACACAATGATGCCCTCAAGGCATATTCATGTCCTTCAAGGTATTGAAAATGGTAACTTAGTGGGTTGTGGACTAAATATTGGATGATTTATTACTGGTGAAATGTCGAAATCAACGGTACAAAAGTTTAAGGCAAGTAACATGTAATGAGAAAAACCCCGCGAATGAGTGAAAAACAACTCTAAGATAAACTATAGAGGTTTGTGATGGATGGTCACATTTTGTCTACCCATCGGGTCATTTGAAATTTTTTCCAGTTCTACAAATAAATTACAGGGGGGAAGTATACTTTAGGATCAGTAAACCTTAACTCTATCCTTAAATCAAACCCTGTCTCTATCTGGAGCCTAACCCCTATCCTAACCCAAAATTTTGTGAGTGGACATCAAGTACACTTTACAATGGTTCCCCACGGAACCAAAGTCTCAAACACATTTTCAGAGGGGCTGACTAAATATCTGTCTAGCGATAAAGTAATTAGGATTAAAAGTGGAAACAAAATTCTCTTCTGTAAACAAAAGCCTTTGGATGTATGACCTTGCTAAGACAGTATGGAATTGGCAAACCAAAGTTTCTAAAGATGTACTGTGGCATAATACAAAACAGAATAGGCCAAAGAAAAGTTCCCATTGAGTGGCTCTGAAGAAAATTACAACAGGTCCAAATGCAAAGTGAGAGCCCAAGGAAGGGGGTGGGGGATAGTGGCCCTCGGCTATATTAATGTACACATGTGTGAACTTAGTTTATAAAATGTCCTAACTTTTCTATAGAAATACCCCGGAACAAGGATTTTACATGCAATGTTACTAAATTTTACCCTTAAAAGTTGGATTTTTTCTTCAAGAATAAATAAACCCTGAAAGAACGCGGTGAGCGGGTTGGCGCAGTAGTTGTACTAGCCTTGAACCAGTAAGGTTCTGGGTTCGATTCCCGCGCCCAGCGCTTCATGCGCATTTGTTTTTTCAGTCCATGCTTGCTTCCGCAGTTTTTCTTCGGCACTACCAGTCTTCCTCCTGCATTCAAAAACTGAATTTAAAAACATCTTGGGAGCCCTGTTGAAGGTAAGCTTCCTTTAGCTTACTTGGTACCAAGTACCAAATTGGGTTTCCTTGGCGAAAGCCTTAACAAAATGATTTTTTTAAACATCCCTTTTTAAGGAAATTTTGTGTTTGGTTTGGAAAAATAACCCACCTCTTTTTGTTGAAATTCAGTGTTTTTAGACCCCTATACACGAACAGTGCTTTCTATGTTGGTCAGGAAAAATGACCCCTTTTTTGTGTGCTTTGTTCACGAATGTGTAAACCAATATAGCTCGGTGGCCCCCTGGGATGAGAGCTCTAACATTTTCCTTGCAATGTTTATTACTCCATCATACCAAATGACAAAGTTCACTTACTCTCTTGGCAGTATTCTCCAAAGTAGCACTCTGGGCATTCACATGTGTACACAGTACAGGATCCGGGTACAGCGGTACAGGCAGCACCATTAGTGCACTGATTATTCTCACAAGCCGACCGCTCTGAAAATTAACATAATTGGAATGGAAATTACACATTAATCACTGTTAAAGAGACTGGCCTAGATTCTTACTGCTACCTTTTTACCATTTTTGATCTTACTTAACACTTAAGTGCATAAGGGGGGGGGGGGTCCATATGGACCCATGATTTTGTTTTTCTACAAAAATGCAACATAACCCAATAAAGCTGTTTTATGTTATTGTCAAGGTAGGGGTTGCACATGTTTTGAAGCAAAACAAATTCAAATCGGTCTTGTCGTTTTTGAGATAATTAGCATAAACTGGTAAAATGATGGCGCTGTTCAAAATTTGTTTTGTCCCTAAAATTGAAACTAAACTTTTTAAATTTTTTATTTATGAGCTAAATTTCATTGAAAAATTCCTTTTGGAAAGCAGATTTCCAATTTTGGCGGAAATTTTTCAGGAAAAAATGAAAATTTGACACAAATTAGATATCTGGCCGCCATTTTGAAACGGAATGACAGATTTCTAATTTCTTTATTTCATATGAATTGTATTGAGTTGGTGTATCACTGTGTACAGTTTCAAAAGATAATTATTTCTTTCAAAGAACATTGTTTTTAAAGCGATCAAAATCATGGGTCCATATGGACCCCCTCTTATGCACTAACAGCATTCCAAAACACCTTATGCAGTTAAGTGTTAATCCATGTGTCAAATGTCAAAAATAAGACTCATAGATACATAAAACTAAGAAACTCTATTTATTTAAATAGCACAACTAATAATGTGCATTTGGCTATAAAAGGAACAGCTATTTTAATGGTGATCAAACAGTGGTGTAGCTCATCTAGTATTTAAAGCACAATATAACATTCTCAGACAATTCTGCAGCCAAGTCTTGATCAGATCATAGATGGGAGCATTCAGAACTTTATTAATTCTGTTATTACTCATTGTACAGCAAGGGTTTAGCCAGAGAGCTGTCCAATCGTCATTTGAACGGCTGATCATGAAAATGAACGCTCTTTAAAATGCAAAGGCCGTCCAATAAGGCGTCAAAAAATGCGTTTTACCATATGAAATTCAATGTTGAATGCTATAAAATTTATCTTCAATAATCATAATCACAAAATCTGATCAATTTATGTACTTTGTGGACTTAAAAATAGGCTTTATACCGTGTTATGTCTTTGTTCGTTTGCCTGAAGGTTGCAATGTTGGTATAACTTAATCATCGTCTTCTTTGTCAAGTATGAATATTAATCATGCCGACTTCACGATGGCTTGATTGAAGTTGGCCTGTTCGCCCGGCCTTAGAATTTAATTGGACGCCTTACTTTCAAATCCTGGCTAAATCCTTGTTGTACAGACATACCAAAATATTAGCAACATGAAGATTCCACCATGCAAATGGTTTAAACCCATTACACGATTAAATTCCAAATGTAACTTAATTTTTCTTATTTTCAAAAAATTAGCATAACATTATAGAGATCTTAAGTTACATATAGGATTTACTATGGGGCCAAGATAGAAGGGGCACCGTAGTGTAGTGGTTAGCACTCTTGCTTGCACGCAATGGGCCTGGGGGGTTGACTTTGATCTCGGAATCTTTGCTAAGATGTCTCCGACTTGGTGAGAGCATTTGGTAAGATATTCAATCTTCTTTGCCCCTTACATAAAGTATTTAGAGTTGGGTAAATATTTCATGAGAGATTGTCTTCCTTCAGTGGGGATGTAAAGCCGTCCCCTCTGAAGGACGACAATCTTTCACGTCGTCTTTCAGAGAGGACATAAAGACGCTGGTCCCATGTACAGAAAAGTCATACTTGTACATGTAATTGCAATCAATATTTTTAAGAATAGGTATTCTACCCCTGATTGTTCCCAACCCCATTTCAGCCAAATTCTGGACTTCCAAATCACCACTGACTGTGTGTTAATACTAAATCAATGAGGTCTGCACAATAATTGGAAGATTATTCTAGACCTTATTACATACCAATTTCACAGTTGTCGCCACTGAAGCATTCTGTGCAGACGCAGGAATAGTCGGTTGTTGTCTCAATCACACAGACACCTGCATTCAAACATGGCTGACTGGCACATGGGTCGGCTGTACAGGGAAAATAATGAGAGTGAGAATATTTTAGATAACTTAGAATTAGCTGACTGCTACTGAAGCACTATGGGCAAGCACAGGAGTACTCAGATGGATTCTTGATCAAATAAACACTGGCATTCAAACATGGCTGGCCAGTACATGAATCTTGTTTACTCTGATTGTGATTACACATTAGCATTTACTCATAGGTAGTTCATCTATTTTTGAGACAACCAAAGTTTAGAAAGTGTCCTGGTCACAGCTAAGCATTTCAATTGAGTCTTCATTGATAGTTGTGAATCCCAAAGCAAGTCACTAGTTGTGTGGACAGTCCCAAACAGATCACAAATTCACACTCAAAAAACTAATAATTATTTCAATAGCTTAAACTTAAGTGCGGGTCATACAACACGTCGTACCTGTACGTCAGCGTGCAAAAAATGTAGGCAAAATCGTGCGACCAAAATGTTGTATAGGTACCAACAACGTACAAATTTTAGAGTGCACATGACATAGCAGTTTAAGTGCATGAGGAACTGTCTCTGCGTTCTGGCTACTATTTAAACATCAGTACAGTTTTGCACGTGCTAGGTACTGACAATGTGCGCACAATGTATGCACAACATGCGTTTTTTAAAGATTTTTCCCACAGACAATTGCTCTATGGATGACGCAACTAGCGCTGAATGTGTAAGTACGTAACTTAAAATAAAGTGGTAGTCGCAATGAGTTTGTATGTTTTACACACAATGTGAGTACTTACAACATGCACAATGTACGCAATGTACTTCCATTGTGCGATCAACGTGCGTCCTCCCTGCGTTTGCCATGTTTTTCAGAAAAAATAGAACGTGGCTCCTCAAAAAAAGGTATAAACAAAAAATATATAACCAGTTGTGACCACCACTAAATAGTGTGTATTTTCTACTAAAATGCACCAAAAAGTATACTTACCAGCAATTACATGAACGACAAAGCTACAGCTTGCAACATTCCCAGAGTTATCAGAAAACCGATACAAGACCAGAGTGTCTCCGATGGTGAAGAATGATCCCGATGCATGCGTTGCCGAAATCCTGTTGGCGACACCAGAATTGTCCGTTGCTGTCGGTTCATCAAATTCAACAATACCACCGCCCTCACTGGGTATCACGGTGATGAAGATGTCAGAGGAACACGTAATTACTGGTGGAATATCATCGACTGTAGAGGTATCAAAAAGTCCAAAATCTTCAGCAATGTAATAAATAACAGGAGCAGATCAAGAAATTTTCAATGAGGTGCCATTTTGACAAAAAAACTAAACAAAACAATGCGAAAGGAGGTGAAGGGACAGCTGCCTTTTGTTTTTTAGGGGGGAGGGGGGTTAAGGGGACAATATCCTATTCAAGACTTTTTTTAATATTTATAAAACAAAGTTACTCATTTGTAACCTTTTCTGAATACAATATTTATTTTCATGATGCAAAATAAATAAAAAGTGGTGGTGGCTTAGTGGCCACTCAGGATTTGGACTGATGACCTTCCCCATAAACATGGCGTACAATTGGACGGTCTGAAGTGGTTGGTTATGGTATCACTTGCTTTGCATGAATTTGAGCAATCCACCATATGTGCGCTGTCATATCGATAGGTACTTTAAGGTCGGCATAGTATATTACAAGATACGGGTCATTGAAGCTGAGCATAGACAAAAATCACGTCCGAGGTCAAATTTCTAATTTCATCAGAAACATTACCTTTGAATTGTATTCTATCATATAAATCAGATTCCAACACATAGGAGAAATGTGGTAAAAACCAAGATAAAAATCCTCTCTCCATTCAAGTTTTACTCAGTACAAAAACTTTAAACTCTGATTTTTCCCCAGAACTATAGATTTCCGAATCAATCCGATTCCTTTTGCCAATTTGGATGTAACTTTGCAATCGAACATCCAATAACCAAAAGCAAGGTGTCATTTTAAACAGGGCTGTGATTGAGGTTTTTAAAAAAATCTTTGAAGAATGTAATAGAGCCAAGTGAGCAATGTGAGCAGAGCGTTTTCATGGCTGGGGGTCCAAGCCAGAGAGTTTCTAAACATTAAATATTGCAGGAAACATCATTTCAGAGCTAGTTTCAGATTAAAATTCCTTTATCATGATTTTTTCCAGTTTGTGTGATCAGTTTTTCTAGCGATTTACTCATGAAAAATCCAGGGATATTTTACAAAAAGTCTTGAAATCAAGACAAATCTTGGCAAATCACGCCCCTGTTTAAAGCTTAAAATTTAAATTTTTAGATGAAACCAAAAAAAAAAATCAATTTTGATTTTGGGATCTTTCGATATGACGGTTCACATATTCACAGTATGGCAAGTCAGATGCAGAGCCTCTTTTGTATAGTGAAAATCAGGGGTGTGAGAGTCCTGTGATAAAAAAAGCTGAAAATGGTGAAAAAATGCCAAAACAGGCTGAAAATGAAAAAAAAAAGCAAGCTGAAATTATGACTGTTTTGAAGCCATTAAAAAAACCTGAAATCAGCTAAAAAGCTGAACTCTCACACACCTGGAAAATGCAGAAAGGTATAACTCAGATAGTGAAGGCATGTTAAATAATGCCAATATTTCCATTGAGTCAAAAAATAATGACTCTTTGTTTTCAATTTT